>JADZMA010001616.1:0-16629 GCA_020796225.1 Arion vulgaris
GAAAAAACTTTGGTAAAAAGGGGGAAAACTTTTGAAATGCAAATGTACAAAACCTCCTTTTCAAAAAAAAAGAAGCAAAAGCATTTTCTGGAAAACCCACAAACAACCCAAATTATCCAAAGCTTTTAGAACTTTGATGACAATACACATCCTCTATCGTCACCCGAACAGACCAAAAAAAAAAAGATAAAAGACCATTGGATTTTTGGAAAAATGTCAAACTCACGGAAATGTGACATAAAACGTTTGTCAAAAAATCAAACCCCAAACCATTTGATTTCAACACAAATGTTTAAAATGCACAGATACATCCAACACAGTCTACTAATACATATATATCCACTTGGCTTTATGGAATAATGGTCAAACATATTGAAATGCAAATGTACAAAAACGCTCCATTTCAGCAAAAGAAGCTTAAAGCATTTTCTGGCAAACCATGAAATCCCAAGCGCAAATAATTACACCAAAGCATGATTAGAACGTTGATGACAATACACATTACTCTATCGTCATCAGAACAGACCAGAAATAAAGATAACAGACCATTGGATTTTTTGGAAAATGTCCAACTCACGGAAATGTGACATAAAACGTTTGTCAAAAATCAAACTCCAAACCATTTGATTTCAATACAAATGTTTAAAATGCACTTAGATACATTCAACACAGTCTACTAATACATATATATCCACTTAGCTTTATGGAATAATGGTCAAACATATTGAAATGCAAATGTACAAAACGCTCCATTTCAGCAAAAGAAGCTTGAAAGCATTTTCTGGTTATTGGTTATTGGTTATTGGTTACTAAACTGACGTCATTGCACTCCGGCAAACCCATAGGTGCTCAGTCTCCCCCAACAGATATCGAAGAGTATGCATACTGATGGTTCCTGTGGCTCGCTGATTAAACACACCTCTCACTCTGCCTCTCAGGCATCCAGTTCGACGAACAACGGGTAACTCCAAACTGTTTAAATCGCTTGATCGATTCAACATCGATTTTAGTGTCCTCATCCAACAGAGAGTCTCAAAGAGACCGAAGAATATCCCCTTATCCATCTTCAACTCCCCAACAATCGATGCTGTTGATGCAAGCCCTGTCCACTCTCTCATTACCGTAACACCCGCATGCCCAGGACAGTATATCCACGTAAGCCGCTGGAGGTTAGAAACTTCTATAGACGACATCCACTCATACCGAAACCTGCCCTCTGGATCTTGTGAAGCATCGACTGAGAGTCAGATACAACAACTGCCCCAGTAAATGAGTCCCAGAAATCCAATGGAGGGCAGCAGTAACGGCCTCAACCTCCATCCTCATACCAAGTAGTTGTCTGCATGCCCACTTCGCTCTGCAACAACCCTACCATGCGCATTGAGCAAGAAACCCCAGCCGTTTCACCACGTTGAACCGACCCATCGGTATATACAACAACATCATCATCCCTTGCATTATCTTCTATCAGCTGCTTAACTGCGAGATCAGCCTTCATGTTGCCCCAATCTCTCATTCTCTTCCAAGAGTAATGATAACGTTGAGATAGTTCATCATGCTTCCATCTGTTGGGATCCATTCTTCCCTTTTGGTAGAGTCCAACCGTAGTCACCTGGCCAATCGTTCTCTCAGCCTGGGCCATCCACGACATGCCACGCTTGATTCTCGTGCCCTTAACATCATTAGTGTTCCTGTGAAGTGGATGTCTCTTATCCGAAGTAACCCGCATATATTCCTTGGTTTGGGCGATTGCATGACGGGAGCGTAGTGACAGAAGGCTAACATATATCTCATCTTCACAATGGGGTATCTCTAGTGCAGCCCAGAACTATACGCATACCTTCATTCTGAACCCGTTCAAGTCGTTCAAATTGTGATCTTGATATCGTAGAATTCCGAGTCCGTAATCTACCACTGACATTACCAGTCGATCGAACAAAGGGCAAGTAGTCTCTGCTCAAGGTGTGCGGCCACCATAACTTTGAGAGCCGCAAGACCACGCTTGCACCGTTGTATCGTCTGTTCAATATGAGTGTTTGAAGATAGACTACGATCAAGAGTTATTCCAAGATAGCGAAGCCTGTCTCTGCGCTCGATGGTATGTTCATCAAAATTACACAGGGTAGGTCAGCCTTGACGATGTGATTATTCAACGAGCACCACAACATACACGCTTTTTCAGGATTGACCTGAGAGCGAGACTCTCTACACCAACTCCGAGATGGTATGCAATGTTTTCTGAATGTCGTCACCATCTCTCGTCTATCTGACCCAGTCCTATATATTAAGATATCATCTGCAAATGTCAATGTCCGACCCAATCCGGTTGGCTGAATTTTAGCTACATTTGCTGTGTAAATATTAAAACAACACGGGTGATAGAGGAGAACCTGGGTAATCCCGGCATATACGAGCAGGATCCGATGTCCATGTTCCTAAACGAGTGCAACAGTTCTCTCCATTAAAAAGCAGCTATCCAGTTTACCAGCCAAGGATTAACTTTACATTTAATCAAAGAGCGCACCATTATTGAATAATTCACCTTGTTATAAGCATCCTCCAAGTCGATGGCCACAGCAACAGTCTCTTGCTTGGTTTGGAAGCCTTCATAAACATCATATGCAAATGTGCCAGCATTGTACCATGTCCCTCTTATTGGCCGGTAGCTACCCAAAGTGTCAGGAGAATGTGGTCATTCTCCAGTGATCAATTACCTTTCTGGCCACTATCTTCTCTAGTAATTTGCCATATACATTTTGCAAGGTGAGTATTCGGTAGCTGCTGAGCAGTTTAGGATCCTTCCTATGTTTGTGGAGCGGTCGTAAATAACTATGAAGCCAATCTTCGGGTACCACAGCATTCTGTACACTGTTATTAAAATCCACCACAACTGCATTAATAACAGTCTCGTCCAGCTGTTTGATGTGATGATATTGGACACCATCAGGCCCTGGAGCGGTGCTGTGGCTTGCCTGATGCATAACAACATCCTCCTTTGTTATTAAGTCAATGTAAGGTTCTCCAGAGCTAGTAATATCACGAAGAGCACTTATGATATTATGGCGGTCAGTTTTATCACCTTTTCTGTCTGTTCCACGAAACGATGAAGAACCCTGCCCCTTCTCTGCATCTGTTGTCAAGACGGATCCTGACGAGTCACGTAAAGTAGGAAAAGACTGGCTGGTATTCCTCCTGTTCATCTCTTGCTGAAACTGCCAGAATTGATATAGAGACTTGTCGCCACAGACTTGCGTTATGAAAGTCTCCCAACCACTCTTTGCCTCACTAGCCAATACTTTGAAATCCCCAGTGGCTTTGTGGCGAATAGCGGACTTTTCAGCCACATCACACATATTTCTAGGTCGTTTCTTTCGTGCTCTCTGCCATGACTTTGTAGCAGCCTCTTTTTCCAGCCATGCTTTTCAACATTTTCATTCCACCAAGGTGGTTGCAGGTCTTCTTTCTGGCAGTCTGTCGCGATACGTAATGGGTTTTCGTGATCAGAGTGGCATGGCGTGTACTGAAGACAGATTTGGGTCTTCTGTGTCGCAAATTATTGGCCTTATTAAGAAGAACAACGCAGGAGAGATGATCACTATCTTGAGCCCCAAGAACATTCCATCGAGCAAAAGTAGCATCAGTTGTGGAGATCAGTGCCAGATCAATGACACCATCAGTGTCCTCAGGTCTAGTATTTTCTGGCAAACCAGGAACTCCCAAACGCAATTAATTACTCCAAAGCATGATTAGCACGTTGATGTCAATACACATTACTCTATCGTCATCAGAACAGACCAGAAATAAAGATAAAGACCATTGGATTTTTGGAAAAATGTCCCAAATCACGGAAATGTGACATAAACGTTTGTCAAAAAATCAAACTCCAAACCATTTTATTTCAATACAAATGTTAAAATACTTAGATACATCCAAACAGTCTACTAATACATATATATCCACTTGGGTTTATGGAATAATGGTCAAACATATTGAAATGCAAAAGTACAAAAACGCTCCATTTCAGCAAAAGAAGCTTAAAAGCATTTTCTGGCAAACCATGAAATCCAAGGCAAATAATTAACAAAACATGATTAGAACGTTGATGACAATCACATTACTCATCGTCATCAGAACAGACCAGAAATAAAAAATAACAGACCATTGGTTTTTTTTTAAAATGTCCCAACTCACGGAAATGTGACATAAAACGTTTGTCAAAAAATCTAACTCCAAACCATTTGATTTCAATACAAATGTTTAAATGCATTTGATACATTCAACACAGTCTACTAATACATATATATCCATAGCTTTATGGAATAATGGTCAAACATATTGAAATGCAAATGTACAAAACGCTCCATTTCAGCAAAAGAAGCTTGAAAGCATTTTCTGGCAAACCAGGGAAATCCCAAACGCAAATTTAAATTTCTCCAAGCATGATTAGCAGTTGATGTCAATACACATTACTCTATCGTCATCCGAACAGACCAGAAATAAAAGATAAAGACCATTGGGTTTTTTGGGAAAAAAGTACAACTCACGGAAATGTGACATAAAACGTTTTTCAAAAATCAAACTCCAAACCATTGATTTCAAACAAATTTTAAAATGCACTTAGATACATCCAACACAGTCTACTATACTATATATCCCCTTGGCTTATGGAATAATGGTCAAACATATTGAAATGCAAATGTACAAAACGCTCCATTTCAGCAAAGAAGCTTGAAAGCATTTTGGCAAACCAGCCTCCCAAACGCAATTAATTACTCCAAGCATGATTCCGTTGATGTCAATACACATTACTCTATCGTCATCAGAACAGACCAGAAATAAAAGATAAAGACCATTGGATTTTGAAATGTCCAACTCACGAAATGTGACATAAAACGTTTTTCAAAATCAAACTCCCAAAACCCTTTGATTTCAATACAAATGTTTAAAATGCACTTAGATACATCCCAAAACAGTCTACTAATACATATTATCCACCTGGCTTTGGAATAATGGTCAAACATATTGAAATGCAAATGTACAAAACGCTCCATTTCAGCAAAAGAAACTTGAAAGCATTTTCTGGCAAACCAGCAACTCCCAAACGCAATTAATTACTCCAAAGCATGATTAGCACGTTTATTAATACACATCACTCTATCGTCATCCGAACAGACCAGAAATAAAAGATAAAAGACTATTGGATTTTTGGAAAAATGTCCAACTCACGGAAATGTGACATAAAACGTTTGTCAATAAATCAAACTCCAAACCATTTGATTTCAATACAAATGTTTAAAAAGCACTTTGATACATCCAAACAGTCTACTAATACATATATATCCACCTGGCTTTATGGAATAATGGTCAAACATATTGAAATGCAAATGTACAAAACGCTCCATTTCAGCAAAGAACTGAACTTTTCTGGCAAAACACTCCCAAACGCAATTAATTACTCCAAAGCATGATTAGCACGTTGATGTCAATACACATTACTCTATCGTCATCCGAACAGATCAGAAATAAAAGATAAAAAACCATTGGGTTTTTGGAAAATGTCCAACTCACGGAAAAGTGACATAAAACGTTTGTCAAAAAACTAACTCCCAAAACCCTTTGATTTCAATACAAATGTTTAAAATGCACTTAGATACATCCAAACAGTCCCACTAATACAAAATATCCACCTGGCTTTATGGAATAATGGTCAAACATATTGAAATGCAAATGTCCAAAAACGCTCCATTTCAGCAAAAAGCTGAAGCATTTTCTGGCAAACCAGCAACTCCCAAACGCAATTAATTACTCCAAAGCATGATTAGCACGTTGATGTCAATACACATTACTCTATCGTCATCCGAACAGATCAGAAATAAAAGATAAAAGACCATTGGATTTTTGGAAAATGTCAACCCCACGGAAATGTGACATAAAACGTTTGTCAAAAATCTAACTCCAAACCATTTGATTTCAATACAAATGTTTAAATGATAGATACATCCCAAAACAGTCTACTAATAAAATATATCCACTTGGCTTTATGGAATAATGGTCAAACATATTGAAATGCAAATGTACAAAACGCTCCATTTCAACAAAAGAAGCGAAAGCTTTTTGGGAAACCAGCAACTCCCAAACGCAATTAATTACTCCAAAGCATGATTAGCACAATGATGACAATACACATCACTCTTATCTCATCCGAACAGACCAGAAATAAAAATAAAAGACCATTGGATTTTTGGAAAAAAGTCCAACTCACGGAAATGTGACATAAAACGTTTGTCAAAAATCAAACTCCAAACCATTTGATTTCAATACAAATGTTTAAAATGCCTTAATACATCCAACAAGTCTACTAATACATATATATCCACCTGTTTATGGAATAATGGTCAAACATATTGAAATGCAAATGTACAAAACGCTCCATTTCAGCAAAAAAGCTTGAAAAGCATTTTCTGGCAAACCAGCAACTCCAAACGCAATTAATTACTCCAAAACATGATTAGCACGTTGATGTCAATACACATTACTCTATCGTCATCCGAACAGAAGAAATAAAAAATAAAGACCATTGGATTTTTGGAAAATGTCCCAAATCACGGAAATTGACATAAAACGTTTGTCAAAAAATCAAACTCCAAACCATTTGATTTCAATACAAATGTTTAAAATGCATTTGATACATCCCAAAACAGTCTACTAATACATATATATCCACCTGGCCCTTTTTGGAATAATGGTCAAACATATTGAAATCAATGTACAAAACCTCCATTTCAGCAAAAGAAGAAAGCATTTTCTGGCAAACCATCAAATCCAAAACGCAATTAATTACAAAAGCATGATTAGAACGTTGATGACAATCACATCACTCTATCGTCATCCGAACAGACCAGAAATAAAAAATAAAAAACCATTGGGTTTTTGGAAAAATGTACAACTCACGGAAATGTGACATAAAACGTTTGTCAAAAATCAAACTCCAAACCATTTGATTTCAATACAAATGTTTAAAATGCATTTAGATACATCCAACACAGTCTACTAACATATATATCCACTTGGCTTTATGGAATAATGGTCAAACATATTGAAATGCAAAAGTACAAAAACGCTCCATTTCAGCAAAAGAAGCTTAAAAGCATTTTCTGGCAAACCATGAAATCCCAAGCGCAAATAATTACACCAAAGCATGATTAGAACGTTGATGACAATCACATTCTCTATCGTCATCAGAACAGACCAGAAATAAAGATAACAGACCATTGGATTTTTGGAAAATGTCCCAAATCACGGGAAAAGTGACATAAAACGTTTGTCAAAAATCAAACTCCCAAAACCCTTTGATTTCAATACAAATGTTTAAAATGCATTTGATACATCCAACACAGTCTACTATCATATATATCCACCTGGCTTTATGGAATAATGGTCAAACATATTGAAATGCAAATGTACAAAACGCTCCATTTCAGCAAAAGAAGCTTAAAGCATTTTCTGGCAAACCAGCAACTCCAAAACGCAATTAATTACTCCAAAGCATGATTAGCACGTTGATGACAATACACATCCTCTATGCATCCGAACAGACCCGAAATAAAGATAAAAGACCATTGGGTTTTTGGAAAAATGTCCCAAATCACGGAAAAGTGACATAAAACGTTTGTCAAAAAAACAAACTCCAAACCATTTGATTTCAATACAAATGTTTAAATGCACTTTGATACATCCCAAAACAGTCTACTAATACATATATATCCACCTGGCTTTATGGAATAATGGTCAAACATATTGAAATGCAAATGTACCAAACGCTCCCTTTCAGCAAAAGAAGCGAAAGCATTTTCTGGCAAACCAGCAACTCCCAAACGCAATTAATTACTCCAAAGCATGATTAGCACGTTGATGTCAATACACATTACTCTATCGTCATCAGACAAACAGAAATAAAAGATAAAAGACCATTGGATTTTTGGAAAATGTCCAACTCACGGAAATGTGACATAAAACGTTTGTCAAAAATCAAACTCCAAACCATTTGATTTCAATACAAATGTTTAAAAAGCATTTGATCATCCAACACAGTCTACTAATACATATATATAAACCTGGCTTTATGGAATAATGGTCAAAATATTGAACAAAATGAAAAAAACCCCATTTCAGCAAAAGAAGCTTGAAAGCATTTTGCAAACCAGCAACTCCAAACGCAATTAATTTCTCCAAAGCATGATTGCTTTTGACAATACACATCACTCTATCGTCATCCGAACAGACCAGAAATAAAAAATAAAAAACCATTGGATTTTTGGAAAATGTCCCAAATCACGGGAAAAGTGACATAAAACGTTTGTCAAAAATCAAACTCCAAACCATTTGATTTCAATACAAATTTTAAAATGACTAGAAAACATCCAACACAGTCTACTAATACATATATATCCACCTGGCTTTATGGAATAATGGTCAAACATATTGAAATGCAAATGTACAAAACGCTCCATTTCAGCAAAAAAAAGCTTAAAAGCATTTTCTGGCAAACCCTCAAATCCAAAGGGAATTAATTACACCAAAGCATGATTAGAACGTTGATGACAATACATCACTCTATCGTCATCCGAACAGACCAGAAATAAAAGATAAAAGACCATTGGATTTTTTGGGAAAAAATTTCAACTCACGGGAAAAGTGACATAAAACGTTTGTCAAAAATCAAACTCCAAACCATTTGATTTCAATACAAATGTTTAAAATGCATAAAACATCCAAACAGTCTACTAATAAAATATATCCACTTGGCTTTATGGAATAATGGTCAAACATATTGAAATGCAAATGTACAAAACACTCCATTTCAGCAAAAAAGTAAAGCATTTTCTGGCAAACCATGAAATCCAAGCGCAAATAATTACACAAAGCATGATTAGAACGTTGATGACAAAAATTACTCTATCGTCATCAGAACAGACCAGAAATAAAAGATAACAGACCATTGGGTTTTGGAAAATGTCCAACTCACGGAAATGTGAAAAAAACGTTTGTCAAAAAAACTAACTCAAACCATTTGATTTCAATACAAATGTTTTAAAAAGCACTTAGATACATTCAACACAGTCTACTAATACATATATATCCCCCTTAGCTTTATGGAATAATGGTCAAACATATTGAAATGCAAATGTCCAAAAACGCTCCATTTCAGCAAAAGAAGCGAAAACATTTTCTGGCAAACCAGGAACTCCCAAACGCAATTAATTACTCCAAAGCATGATTAGCACGTTGATGTCAATACACATTACTCTATCGTCATCCGAACAGACCAGAAATAAAAGATAAAAGACCATTGGATTTTTTGGAAAAATGTCCAACTCACGGAAATGTGACATAAACGTTTGTCAAAAAATCAAACTCCAAACCATTTGATTTCAATACAAATGTTTAAAATGCCTTAGTACATCCAACACAGTCTACTAATACATATATCCCCTTGGCTTTATGGAATAATGGTCAAACATATTGAAATGCAAATGTACAAAAACGCTCCCTTTCAGCAAAAGAAGCTTAAAAGCATTTTCTGGCAAACCATGAAATCCCCCAAACGCAAATAATTACACCAAAGCATGATTAGAACGTTGATGACAATCACATTACTCATCGTCATCAGAACAGACCAGAAATAAAAGATAAAGACCATTGGATTTTTGGAAAATGTCCAACTCACGGAAATGTGACATAAAACGTTTGTCAAAAAAACAAACTCCAAACCATTTTATTTCAATACAAATGTTTAAAATGCACTTAGATACATTCAACAAATCTACTAATACATATATATAACCTGGCTTTATGGAATAATGGTCAAACATATTGAAATGCAAATGTACAAACGCTCCATTTCAGCAAAAGAAGCTTAAAAGCATTTTCTGGCAAAACCAGGGAAATCCAAACGCAATTAATTACTCCAAAGCATGATTAGCATTGATGTAATACACATTACTCTATCGTCATCCGAACAGACCAGAAATAAAAGATAAAAGACCATTGTATTTTTGGAAAAATGTCCAACTCACGGAAATGTGACATAAAACGTTTGTCAAAAAAACAAACTCCAAACCATTTGATTTCAATACAAATGTTTAAAATGCATAATACATCCAACACAGTCTACTAATACATATATATCCCCCTGGCTTTATGGAATAATGGTCAAACATATTGAAATGCAAATGTCCAAAAACGCTCCATTTCAGCAAAAGAAGCGAAACATTTTCTGGCAAACCCGCAACTCCCAAACGCAATTAATTACTCCAAAGCATGATTAGCACGTTGATGTCAATAAAATTACTCTATCGTCATCCGAACAGACCAGAAATAAAAGATAAAAAACCATTATTTTTGGAAAAAAGTCCAACTCACGAAATGTGACATAAAACGTTTGTCAAAATCAAACTCCAAACCATTTGATTTCAATACAAATGTTTAAAATGCACTTAGATACATCCCCACAGTCTATAATACATATATATCCACCTGGCTTTATGGAATAATGGTCAAACATATTGAAATGCAAATGTACAAAACGCTCCATTTCAGCAAAAAAAGCAAAAGCATTTTCTGGAAAACCATCAAATCCGAAGCGCAATTAATTACACCCAAAACATGATTAGAACGTTGATGAAATCACATCCTATCGTCATCCGAACAGACCAGAAATAAAAAATAAAAGACCATTGGATTTTGGAAAAAAACAACTCACGAAATGTGACATAAAACGTTTTTCAAAAATCAAACTCCAAACCATTTGATTTCTACAAATGTTTAAATCATTAGATACATCAACACAGTCTACTAATACATATATATCACTTGGCTTTATGGAATAATGGTCAAACATATTGAAATGCAAATGTACAAAAACGCTCCATTTCAGCAAAAGAAGCTTAAAGCATTTTCTGGCAAACATGAAATCCCAAACGCAAATAATTACACCAAAGCATGATTAGAACGTTGATGACAATACACATTACTCTATCGTCATCAGAACAGACCAGAAATAAAAGATAACAGACCATTGGATTTTTTTTAAAATGTCCAACTCACGGAAATGTGACATAAAACGTTTGTCAAAAATCAAACTCCAAACCATTTGATTTCAATACAAATGTTTAAAATGCCTAGATACATTCAACACAGTCTACCCAATACATATATATCCACTTAGCTTTATGGAATAATGGTCAAACATATTGAAATGCAAATGTACAACCCCCATTTCAGCAAAAGAAGCTTGAAAGCATTTCTGGCAAACCAGGGAAATCCCAAACGCAATTAATTACTCCAAAACATGATTAGCACGTTGATGTCAATACACATTACTCTATCGTCATCCGAACAGACCAGAAATAAAAGATAAAGACCATTGGATTTTGGAAAAATGTCCCAAATCACGGAAATGTGACATAAAACGTTTGTCAAAAAAACAAACTCCAAACCATTTGATTTCAATACAAATGTTTAAAATGCACTTAGATACATCCAAAACAGTCTACTAATACATATATATCCACTTGGCTTTTTGGAATAATGGTCAAACATATTGAAATGCAAATGTACAAAAACGCTCCATTTCAGCAAAAAAAGCTTAAAACATTTTCTTTGGGAAACCATGAAATCCCAAGCGCAATAATTACACCAAAGCATGATTGAACGTTGATGACAATACACATTACTCTATCGTCATCAGAACAGACAAAATAAAGATAACAGACCATTGGATTTTTGGAAAAATGTCCCAAATCACGGAAATGTGACATAAAACGTTTGTCAAAAAATCTAACTCCAAACCATTTGATTTCAATACAAATGTTTAAAATGCATTTGATACATTCAACACAGTCTACTAATACAAAATATCCCCTTTGCTTTATGGAATAATGGTCAAACATATTGAAAAAAGCAATGTACAAAACGCTCCATTTCAGCAAAAAAGCTGAAAAATTTTTTGGCAAACCAGGAACTCCAAACGCAATTAAATTTCTCCAAAGCATGATTAGCACGTTGATGTCAATCACATTACTCTATCGTCATCAGAACAGACCAGAAATAAAAAAATAAAAGACCATTGGATTTTTGGAAATGTCCAACTCGGGAAATGTGACATAAAACGTTTGTCAAAAATCAAACTCCAAACCATTTGTTTCAATACAAATTTTAAATCACTTAGATAATCCCAAAACAGTCTACTAATACATATATATCCACCTGGCTTTTGGAATAATGGTCAAACATATTGAATGCAAAAGTACAAAAACGCTCCATTTCAGCAAAAGAAGCTTGAAAGCATTTTCTGAAAACAAACTCCCAACGCAATTAATACTCCAAAGCATGATTAGCACGTTGTGACAATACACACCTCTATCGTCATCCGAACAGACCAGAAATAAAAGATAAAAGACCATTGGATTTTTGGAAAAATGTCAAACTCACGGAAATGTGACATAAAACGTTTGTCAAAAAATCAAACTCCAACCATTTGATTTCAACACAAATGTTTAAATGCATTAGATACATCCCAAAACAGTCTACTAATACATATATATCCACCTGGCTTTATGGAATAATGGTCAAACATATTGAAATGCAAATTACAAAACCTCCATTCAGCAAGAAGCTTGAAAGCATTTTCTGGCAAACCAGCAACTCCAAACGCAATTAATTACTCCAAAGCATGATTAGCACGTTGATGTCAATACACATTACTCTATCGTCATCAGAACAGACCAGAAATAAAAGATAAAAAACCATTGGGTTTTGGGAAAAAGTCCCAAATCACGGGAAAAGTGACATAAAACGTTTGTCAAAAATCAAACTCCAAAACCATTTGATTTCAATACAAATGTTTAAAATGCACTTAGATACATCCAACACAGTCTACTAATACATATATATAAACCTGGCTTTATGGAATAATGGTCAAACATATTGAAATGCAATGTACAAAACGCCCATTTCAGCAAAAAGCTGAAAGCATTTTCTGGGAAAAAAGGAACTCCCAAACGCAATTAATTACTCCAAAACATGATTAGCACGTTGAGCAATACACATTACTCTATCGTCATCCGAACAGACCAGAAATAAAAGATAAAGACCATTGGATTTTTGGAAAAATGTCCAACTCACGGAAATTTGACATAAAACGTTTGTCAAAAAAACTAACTCCAAACCATTTGATTTAATACAAATGTTTAAAAAGCATTTGATACATCCACAAGTCTACTAATACATATATATCCACTTGGCTTTATGGAATAATGGTCAAACATTTGAAAGCAAATGTACAAAACCTCCATTTCAGCGAAGCTTAAAGCATTTTTGGAAACCAGCAACTCCCAAACGCATTAATTACTCCAAAGCATGATTAGCACATGATGACAATACACATCACTCTATCGTCATCCGAACAGACCAGAAAAAAAAGATAAAAGACCATTGGATTTTTGGAAAAATGTCCAACTCACGGAAATGTGACATAAAAAGTTTGTCAAAAATCAACTCCCAAAACCCTTTGATTTCCCAAAACAAATGTTTTAAAAAGCTAGATACATCCCACACAGTCTACTAATACATATATATCCACCTGGCTTTATGGAATAATGGTCAAACATATTGAAATGCAAATGTACAAAACGCTCCATTTCAGCAAAAGAAGCTTGAAAGCATTTTCTGGCAAACCAGCAACTCCCAAACGCAATTAATTACTCCAAAGCATGATTAGCACGTTGATGTCAATACACATTACTCATTATCATCATTATCGTCATCCGAACAGACCAGAAATAAAAGATAAAAGACCATTGGATTTTTTGGAAAAATGTCCCAAATCACGGAAATGTGACATAAACGTTTGTCAAAAATCAAACTCCCAAAACCCTTTGATTTCAATACAAATGTTTAAATGAAGATACATCCAACACAGTCTACTAATACATATATATCCACCTGGCTTTATGGAATAATGGTCAAACATATTGAAATGCAATGTACAAAAACGCTCCATTTCAGCAAAAGAAGCTTAAAAGCATTTTCTGGCAAAAAATGAAATCCCAAGCGCAAATAATTAACCAAAGCATGATTAGAACGTTGATGACAATAAAATTACTCTATCGTCATCAGAACAGACCAGAAATAAAAGATAACAGACCATTGGATTTTTGGAAAAATGTCCAACTCACGAAATGTGACTAAAACGTTTGTCAAAAAATCTAACTCCAAACCATTTGATTTCAATACAAATTTTAAAATGACTTAGATACATTCAACACAGTCTACTAATACAAAATATCCACTTAGCTTTATGGAATAATGGTCAAACATATTGAAATGCAAATGTACCAAAACGCTCCATTTCAGCAAAAGAAGCTTAAAAGCATTTTCTGGGAAACCAGGAACTCCCAAACGCAATTAATTACTCCAAACATGATTAGCCGTTGATGTCAATACACATTACTCTATCGTCATCAGAACAGACCAGAAATAAAAGATAAAGACCATTGGATTTTGGAAAATGTCCCAAATACGGAAATGTGACAAAAACGTTTGTCAAAAAACAAACTCCAAACATTTGATTTCAATACAAATGTTTAAAATGCACTTAGATACACACATGTCTACTAATACATATATATCCACCTGGGTTTATGGAATAATGGTCAAACATATTGAAATGCAAATGTACAAAACGCTCCATTTCCCAAAAAAAGCTTGAAGCATTTTCTGGCAACCAGCAACTCCCAAACCAATTAATTACTCCAAAGCATGATTAGCACGTTGATGACAATACACATCACTCTATCGTCATCCGAACAGACCAGAAATAAAAGATAAAGACCATTGATTTTGGAAAATGTCCAACTCACGGAAATGTGACATAAAACGTTTGTCAATCAAACTCAACCATTTGATTTCAATCAAATTTTAAAATGCATAGATCATCCACACAGTCTCTAATACATATATATCCATGGCTTTTTGGAATAATGGTCAAACATATTGAAATGCAAATGTACAAAACGCTCCATTTCAGCAAAAAAGCTGAAAGCATTTTCTGGCAAACCAGCAACTCCCAAACGCAATTAATTACTCCAAAGCATGATTAGCACGTTGATGTCAATACACATTACTCTATCGTCATCAGAACAGACCAGAAATAAAATATAAAAGACCATTGGATTTTTGGAAAAATGTCCAACTCACGGAAAAGTGACATAAAACGTTTGTCAAATCAAACTCCAAACCATTTGATTTCAATACAAATGTTTAAAAAGCACTTAGATACATCCAACACAGTCTACTAATACATATATATAAACCTGGCTTTATGGAATAATGGTCAAACATATTGAAATGCAAATGTACAAAACGCTCCATTTCAGCAAAAGAAGGGAAAACATTTTCTGGAACCAGGAACTCCCAAACGCAATTAATTACTCCAAGCATGATTAGCACGTTGATGTCAATACACATTTCTCTATCGTCATCGAACAGATCAGAAATAAAAGATAAAAGACCATTGGATTTTTGGAAAAAAGTCCAACTCACGGGGAAAAGTGACATAAACGTTTGTCAAAAATCTAACTCCCAAAACCCTTTAAATTTCAATACAAATGTTTTTAAAAAACTTTGATACATCCCAAAACAGTCTACTAATACATATATATCCACTTGGCTTTATGGAATAATGGTCAAACATATTGAAATGCAAATGTACAAAACGCTCCATTTCAGCAAAAAGCGAAAGCATTTTTGGCAACCCGCAACTCCCAAACGCAATTAATTACTCCAGCATGATTAGCACAATGATGACAATACACATCACTCTATCGTCATCCGAACAGACCAGAAATAAAAGATAAAAGACCATTGGATTTTTTGGAAAAATGTCCAACTCACGGAAATGTGACATAAAACGTTTGTCAAAAATCAAACTCCAAACCATTGATTTCAATCAAATGTTTAAAATGCACTTAGATACATCAACACAGTCTACTAATACATTTTATCCACCTGGCTTTATGGAATAATGGTCAAACATATTGAAATGCAAATGTACAAAACGCTCCATTTCAGCAAAAGAAGCTTGAAAGCATTTTCTGGCAAACCCAACTCCCAAACGCAATTAATTACTCCAAAGCATGATTAGCAGGTTGATGTCAATACACATTACTCTATCGTCATCCGAACAGACCAGAAATAAAGATAAAAGACCATTGGATTTTTGGAAAAATGTCCAACTCACGGAAATGTGACATAAACGTTTGTCAAAAAAACAAACTCCAAACCATTTGATTTCAATACAAATGTTTAAAATGCACTTAGATACATCCCAAAAGTCTACTAATACATATATATCCACCTGGCTTTATGGAATAATGGTCAAACATATTGAATGCAAATGTACAAAAACGCTCCATTTCAGCAAAAAAAAGCTTAAAAACATTTCTGGCAAACCATCAAATCCGAAGCGCAATTAATTACACCAAAGCATGATTAGAACGTTGATGACAATACACATCACTCTATCGTCATAGAACAGACCAGAAATAAAAAATAAAAAACCATTGGATT
>JADZMA010001617.1:0-16618 GCA_020796225.1 Arion vulgaris
GAAGATACAAAGAGAGGGGCGGACACAGCCCTGCTTGACTCTACTTTTAAACCCTCAAACTATCAGATGTGCTGCATCGAACTGTATGCTGGCTTTCATGCCCTCATGGAAGGAAACAATCAATTGGAGCAACTTTTGGGGACAACCAATATACTTCAATATTTTATAAAGACTTGGCCTGCTGACTGTGTCAAATGCCTTAGTCAGATCCACTGAAAGCAATCATAGAAGCTTGCTCTTTCTCTGCACTTCTCTTGTAGCTGTCGAAGGGTAAATATCATGTCAGTTGTTGACCGTCTAGTTCTGAATCTACATTGTGACTTCAAGAACACGCCCGCCAGTTTCTGTAGTCGTTTTGAGAGGACTAGTGTAAAAGCTTTGCCTGTTACGCTTAGAAGGGAGATGCCTCTGTAGTTGTTACAATCCCCTTATCCCCTTTGTTTTTATAGAGTGTCACTATCTTTGCATCCTCATGTCCTGAGGAAGTGTTCTCTCTCAGCACTGAATAAGTCTATACCTATTGCATATATAAACAATATATTAAACAAACAAAGAAAAACCAGATCTACAAATGTGATATTTACTAGCAATGTAGATGTGCTGGAAGTTAGAGATAATGTACAGAGAATAAATGTACAATGATGATAGAAAAAGAAAATGGCATTGTAATCAGACTACTTATAAACAAGTAATAGATATCTATCAGGAGATGAAATGAAATAATAGATATCTATCAGAGATAGCAAGATATATGAACAGATTCGACAGAAAACACACACAAAAGAAAACTAATGTCAAGTTTGTAACAAATGACTAAATAACAGACATTTAAGTTTCTAATTAAAGATACAATAAAGTTATTCATTCAAACAGACAAGAATACTGTTACAAGAGTAATTGCTTCATTTTTCTAACAATATGAAGTGTGATTAGACTAGACTAGTCGCCGTCTTTGTGACCAAGATTGACTGCAATGTTTTCTGGAATTTTTATTTTTTTGCCATGGTGTTTCATTATGAAACAAAAACACTATTAGAAATTGCTTTTATTTTTATATTTATGTTTTTTCTTTTGTTGATGTCTTTCGCTTTTTTCTTATTGATTATTTCCAATATACTGTCTGGACTCTTTTTTATATTTAACAAATTTGATTTCCCTAATTTCTTTTGTATTTATATTTCTCTTTTCATTCCATATTTTATCTATATATGGGAAGACTGCAGTAAACACTGTACAGCAATGTCCCATATTTTACAAAGATATATTCAGTTCTCTTGTTTGGTTTCAAGTAAATACTCGCATTTTACCTTATATCCACAGTTCAAAAGCTGAAATATTGTTCCAGTCTCTTACATACATTTTATTATCTATGTTTCATTTCATGAGCTAATGAAAATGTATATTTTTTTTTGCAAAATCTATACAGACATATGCTAAAATATACAAGAAATTAGTATTTTAAGAATTGAATATCCATTATATATATATATATATATATATATATATATATATATACATATAATGTTTAGTTTAGCTAAGCCACCAGACTACTATTACTGCACATCAAACCAACTTGTCCATAAGTGCTCCAATATCTTCCTCATTATGTCTCTCAGCTGTGTGGAACTAAGACACCAGTTCATGTTAGTTTACTATTCTTCACTGACTTCCTGTATATTAATCTTTGTTATTCAATGTACTTTTGATATTTTCTATTCTCTTCCTAATCTCTTTTTCCCATCTGTCTTGATTTATTCTAGAAATCAGATTTTCTTTATCTGCACCGGTAATTCTTCGTGTATCTCTATATTTGTTTGTTTTTGGTATACATCAGACTAGAATAATATTCAGAATACTATGTGCAGAGTCTACCTTGGAAGTAAGATCAGCAGATCAGAAGGTACAGATGAGGACATTAATGCTAGGATTAGGAAGGCCGACAGGCCTTTGAGATCCTACATGGTGTGGAAGTCCGCTGCCATCTCCACGAAAACAAAGCTCAGGATTTTCAGCTCAAATGTTAAGTCGGTGTTGCTGTATGGCTCGGAAACTTGGCGAGTCACTAGGGCAAATACAAATAAGATCCAGACCTTGTCAACGGATGTTTGCGGCGGATTCTCAGATTGAGATGGTATGATAGAGTTACAAACACGGATCTGTGGATAAGAACAGGGCAGAAACCTATGATGACACAGGTCAAGAGGAGAAGATGGCGATGGATAGCCATACCTTGCGGAAGACATGCAGTCGAGTTCACTAGACAGGTGCTCGAGTGGAACCCGCAGGGAAACGAAAAGAGGACGCCCTAAGCAGACTTGAGACGAGGTCTTATTGAGGAGCTGAAGAGTGCCTGATTGACCTGGGAGACCATAAAGAGAACAGCCAGAGACCGAGGGAGTGGAACAACTGTTGAGGCCCTATGCTCCACGAGGAGCGGAGAGGATTAATGATGATGATGTGCAGAGTAAAGAATAATATGTCCATTTTGCAACAGCTTAAAATTGAGAGAAGTGTTTGATTAAAAAAAGAGAAAATGGAAAATGAAATATTTCGACTACAATATGATTCTATGAGTAGAGTTTTGGGGATATTGTAATAGACAGATGAGGAAGAGGAAGACCAAGCAGAAGATGAGTACAATAAAAAGTTGAATGACTGAAGCAGACGTCAGACACCTAAGGCAGTACAGTACAGGAAGGCATTTATATCTGCAATCATGGGAACCTCAAGCTCTACAGAAACAAGTTAGATGATGATTATGAATATACTATAATATATAAAATTATTACTACCACTACATTTACATCCGCTGATGAATAAATATACTATAATATATAAAATTATTACTACCATCACATTTACATCCGCTTATGAATAAATATACTATAATATATAAAATTATTACTACCACTACATTTACATCCACTGATGAATAAATATACTAAAATATATAAAATTATTACTACCACTACATTTACATCCGCTGATGAATAAATATACTAAAATATATAAAATTATTACTACCACTACATTTACATCCGCTGATGAATAAATATATCATAATATATAAAATTATTACTACCACTACATTTACATCCGCTGATGAATAAATATACTAAAATATATAAAATTATTACTACCACTACATTTACATCCACTGATGAATAAATATACTAACATATATAAAATTATTACTACCACTACATTTACATCCACTGATGAATAAATATACTAAAATGTATAAAATTATTACTACCACTACATTTACATCCGCTGATGAATAAATATACTATAATATATAAAATTATTACTACCACTACATTTACATCCACTGATGAATAAATATACTATAATATATAAAATTATTACTACCACTACATTTACATCCACTGATGAATAAATATACTAACATATATAACTTTGATCTTAATATATACATCCATATTTATACCTACTCTGTTATAAATTTATGCCATGTATATACAATCTAATAACAGAGTGGTATAAATATGGATGTATGTATAGCGGTAGTATGATATGTATATTCTATGTAGTAATATTGTATGTATGTATGTAATATGTATGTATGATGTAATATTGTATGACATGTATAAATTAAGAACGAAAATCCAGTCCTTCAAAACTAAATGCTACGGAAAGATCCTACGAATACTATGGATAGAAAAAGAAAGAATACTGATGTCCTGAAAGAACTAAATGTTAAAGAGAATTGGTTGATAAACAACATACTATATAGAAAAATTACATACTTTGGTCACATCAAGCGTCACGATGGCATGGAAAGAACAATACTAGAGGCAGGGTCCCAGGACGCAGAGGCAGACCAAGAAGAAGATGGCTACAAGATATTAAAGAAACCATGAACATGACCATCGACGAAGTGGGTGAACTGGCAAGACAGAGTGAATTTCAGATGTGCTGAAAGAGAGCAACGTCTATAAAGGATACGCACCTTGATAGTGATGATGATATGTATATGCAATAAAACATAAACAATATTGTATTCAATAATATATCAATTGGGAAGTAATACAATGAAGTTATACAATGCAACATTCTGTCCATGTATCACATCATCATCAGGTGCCGTCTCATCGAAGGTTGGTGCAATGAATCTCCAGCACCCTTTCTTCGCCTTGGGTTGCCAACGCCAGACTGTAACCTGTCCATTTCTTAAAGTTTCTTATCTCTCGGTCTTCCTCTTGCTCTTTCCTCAACTTTCCTCTAGTAAATGTTTTATCATGGTGCATGCCTTTATTGCCCAAAATTATTTACTTGTCTAATTTATTCCATGTATATGATTATATTCACAGAAAATATAATAGAAATGTAAGAGAAGACAAAATACATTTGACTGCATTCTTTTTTATTCAGAGAAACATAAATATTGAGCTTAGATATGCTGACAGTTCAGCGCATTACAATATCTTAGAGTTTACAAATTATTTATAACAGTTCAATAAAAAAGTGAAAACACAAGTGATTTCTAAAGGGACAAAAAAAAAACCAAAACGCTGATAATGATAAACTTAGTTCAACAATGAAAGAAACAGAGGGCCTTGATATGGTGATAAATGTTTTTCTCTGTAAAGCAGGCATATCACTAGCGAATTGATTGTAGAAAATGGTTTTTGGGAAATAGAAGGACATGGGGACGTCTGCGATCATATTGGGGGACAAACCGAGCAAAAAATAATTTCTTGTAGATGTCGTACGATGGGCGTCCGGGGAACAACTGATGTGCTTCAAAGAAAATTTTTTATTCAATTTGATGACAATGTCTGTCAGAAATCACTATCTTTCAAGAATCACACTTTTTTTTTTTCATATCACTTGAAAAAGAAGATCGTGGTATCAATTTGATTTACATAGTCTTTCAGAAATCACTATCTTACAAGAATCACACTTCGTTTTTTTTCATATCACTGAAAATGAAGATCGGGGATATCAATTGAGTGACATATGCCTTGCCAGAAATCACTATCTTACAAGAATCACACTTCGTTTTTTTCATATCACTTGAAAATGAAGATCGTGTATATCAATTTGATGGACATGGGCCTTGCCAGAAATCACTATCTTAAGAATCACACTTCGTTTTTTTTCATATCACTTGGAAAATGAAGATCGGGGATATCAATTTGATGTGACATAGCCTTGCCAGAAATCACTATTTACGAATCACACTTCGTTTTTTTTAATCAAGGAAAATGAAGATCATGGTATATCAATTTATGTGACATATGCCTTGCCAGAAATCACTATCTACAAGAATCACACTTGTTTTTTTCATATCACTTGAAAATGAAGATCGTGTATATCAATTTAGTGACATATGCCTTCCCGAAATCACTATCTTTACAAGAATCACACTTCGTTTTTTTTCATATCACTTGAAATGAAGATCGTGGTATTCAATTTGATGTGACATATGCCTGGCCAGAAATCACTATCTTACAAGAATCACACTTTTTTTTGTTTCATATCACTTGAAAAAGAAGATCGTGGTATATCAATTGATGTGACATATGCCTTTCCAGAAATCAATATCTTACAAGAATCACACTCCTTTTTTTTCATATCACTTGAAAATGGGTTTGTGATATCAATTTATGTGACATATGCCTTGCCAGAAATCACTATCTTACAAGAATCACACTTCGTTTTTTTCATATCACTTTAAAATGAAGATCGTGGGATATCGATTTTATGATATATGCCCTTGCAGAAATCACTATCTTACAAGAATCACATTCTTTTTTTCATATCACTGAAATGAAGATCGTGGTATATCAATTTGATGTGACATATGCCTGCCAGAAATCACTATTTTACAAGAATCACACTTCGTTTTTTTTTTTATATCACTTGGAAAATGAAGATCGGATATCAACTGATGATATATGCCTTGCCAGAAATCACTATCAAAGAATCAACTTCTTTTTTTTTCATATCACTTGAAAATGAAGATCGTAGATATCAATTTGATGGATATATGCCTTGCCCGAAATCACATTTACAAGAATCACACTTGGTTTTTTTTTTATATCACTTGAAAATGAAGATCGTGGGATATCAATTTTTGTGACATATGCCCGCCAGAAATCACTATCTTCAAGAATCACACTTCGTTTTTTCATATCACTTTGGGAAAAAGAAGATCGTGGGATATCAATTTGATGTGACATATGCCTGCCAGAAATCACTATCTCAAGAATTACACTTTTTTTTTTCATATCACTTGAAAATGAAGATCGTGGGATATCAATTTGATGACATATGCCTTTCCAGAAATCACTATCTACAAGAATCACACTTCGTTTTTTTTTTTCATATCACTTGGAAAGAAGATCGTTTTATCAATTTGATGTGACTCTGCCTTGCCAGAAATCACTATCTACAAGAATCACACTTTTTTTTTTTCATATCACTTGAAATGAAGATCGTGGTATATCGATTTGATGACATATCTTGCCAGAAATCACTATCTTACAAGAATCACACTTGTTTTTTTTCATATCACTTGAAAAAGAAGATCGTGGATATCAATTTGATGTGACATATGCTCTGCCAGAAATCACATCTTACAAGAATACATTCGTTTTTTTATATCACTTGAAAATGAAGATCGTGGAATCAAATTTTATTTAATATGCCTGCCAGAAATACTATCTTACAAGAATCACACTTCGTTTTTTTTTTATATCACTTGAAAATAAGATCGTTATATCAATTTGATTTACATATGCCTTGCCAGAAAACACTATCTTTTCAAGAATCACACTTTGTTTGGTCTTATATACTTGAAATGAAGATCGTGATATCCGTTACAGACGTCGCCATAACCACAGAAACGAGCATTTATTTTATAGGACCACATATACGTTTAATTTGTTTGCCATTGGCTTGAACGATGAGGTCTATTTTTACCGTTCGAAAAAACACGCAGACAACTTGTTTCCAAATTGCAGGCAAGCAGAGTTGAACCAGGTACTTGGGATCGCGCTCACTATCGCTTACTACAAAAGCCCAACTTCCCTACATTTACACTTCATATCACTTACAAAACTAAAATGATGCACATTTGCTTTGTCAAAATCACACATTCTATTTTACGAATTACAGAAGAGTTTAGTTTTTTGAAGATATTTGACCTACAGCACAATATAAAATATATGGGTATTAAAAACAGTTAGAAAACAGCGAAATCAAGCAAAAAAACACACAACACAAGCTTATGACATATATTCGAATAAATTGGGAAACAATAATTTATGCGGTATTTTGACTTGGACATTTATTCGAAGTTATAGGTAAATAGGCGTAAACGTTGGAAAGATATAACAGAAATATAATTAGGGAAATAAAATCAAGAGGTGGGTACC
Organism: Arion vulgaris; assembly: GCA_020796225.1. NCBI lineage: Eukaryota > Metazoa > Mollusca > Gastropoda > Stylommatophora > Arionidae > Arion > Arion vulgaris. The sequence goes on from JADZMA010001617.1 coordinate 7,407, forward strand.
ATTAGCAAGGAACATAATTTGACCTGAAATTATGGTAGTATTTAATGTAGGAACGGCTCAAGAAGTTGGTAAAATAGCAAGTATCTAACATTTTTTAAAATAGGTACTCGTTACATTTGGTACCTGAATGTATGTGATATTTTAGTATCGATACTTACTATTTTGCACTCACTCATCATCAAATATCTTGTACTGAGCATGCCACACCAACAGTACTTGTGCAACCATCGGCTCAAACAGAGTTACATCCTGAATCTATCTTTTCCGTGTTATTCCTTTTCTATTTGCCGGATATTTGCTTCCATAATGATTCTTGAGCCTTCTTGAAGTTTTTATTTAGAAATTTCTTCAATTTTTCATTGTTATTTGTAGCATCAGTCAGTGTTCTTTATTTTTAGTTTTAGAATTTAAGTATTTGTTCGTTTCTGTCCATGATATACAGAAACTTCTGCAAAATTAAATTTGGCATCGGCGCATTCAGCAAACAAAAGGTGTGGTCCAGATTCGAACCTATGACCTTCGAATGTGCAAAGCATTAGCGGGCGTGTTCATTTAGCCACAGAGGCATTCTGAAAGTCTTGGTACAAATATTTCCTGTTCGATTTCTGTAACGTTTATTCCTAATTCGACAGCCTACTGGGCCTCAATCTGTTTTGTTATGAAACATTAATCATCTTCTGTCGGCCACATTTAATTACTGCGTTAGTCATTGATATCTGTCTACCTACCATGCTGACTTATAATACACATAGACGATAATTTATACTTTATGAATGGTATTACTGAGTTTATATTAATATTCTTCAAAGTTCTATGGTTGGAACGCATTGTTATTTAATGCTACCAATAATATCTGAATACTCAGAGACATTTGTAATTGTTCTTAATACAGCCAAAAATTGTACACGTTAATAAGTAGAACTGTTTGGGGACAAATGAGATTAAATAGCAATAGTATATCTTTAGGACTTGAGAATGATCTATTTGATTAATAGTGCATATTTTACATTATTACGTTTAGTAGATTGCTGTTATTTTCTGAACGCATATTGTTATCGTCCCGCTCTTAAAAATCACGCGAATAATTGCAATCAAATTGTTCCGTGCAGCGTGATTCGAAATCAGAACGTCGGGTTACACCGGTCACTATCCTGAACCACAAACGCCACCTTCAAGCTGGTGACGCTACCAAATGATACTGTGAGCAACGTCATTATTCTGTTTTAGAAGTAGCGGCAGATAAGTCCTATAACATCATCTACGGAAAATGACAAAGCGCGAAATAGAAAGATCAGGAAAAGATAACAGAATGATTACTAGAATCATACTGTAAGATGAAGCAACGATCACTGTTATCAAAGAAGGAAAGACACATGAGACTGATAATATCGCAAGAACCCAGTGGTAAGGATAACAAAGAAATAAAAAATCCTATTCATACATTGCATTTATTTCTTACTAATAAGACGAGCGTGATTTCTGTACGATGTGTGACGAGGTTAACAAAATAAGTTAGTTATGATTAGTACATACAAATCAGTCTGTATGTTCTTGTAGCGCCTATCTTGTGATTTAATACACTACTTTGATAATTATAATTGAGATAAAGGTAGCTGTTGTCGATAAAATCACTAGATTAGAATTTCTATAATTGCATTGGTAATATTGTTAATCACATTAATGACTGTTAATATTTATTGACAAATAATTGTATATCTCTTTATAGATGTAGTTATCAAACAGGTACATGAGGTCGTTGATGTTCACATCTACATTACACAACTATAGTTTGGTCGCGTTATGAACTGCGACGTCTATTTTATTTTCTGTAAAATCCTACTGAACGAATTTATTTCCAAAACTGCCTGTTGGGAGTTTGGACCACATACTGCTTGGCTGTGATCGAGCCTCATCATCGGTTGCTACTGCATCTTCCACTACTTATTATATTAATACATTATACTATTATTATTATTTATTATAGTAATATACCATTACATATTTAATATATTAATATACCATTATTATTATTTATTATAACATCTAAATGCAATTTTTCTAAAGTTTTTGATAGTAAGTTGATTTATCTACACCAGTAGTTCTCAAATTGATTTTGGAAGTGGTAATACTTGGTGTCCTACCAGCATCAGTATGGTACATACACACAACTGAATAAAATACATGCAAACAGCAAAGAACACAGAAATACTGAAACGTTACGTACTCATTCACAATTTAATTTCGCCTGCGAGAAGCATGATCTTATGTGTCTCCGCGGATGTTTTACCTGATGCCCATGGGCACTGTGTTGTCAACACTTATCTGGGATTTAGGCTCACTCTAGAATGTCACAGAGCCACCCTGGTACTTGGAAACCTTGAGATCCACTGATCTATTACAATGACATATAGTTCATCAAATCCATCGAACCATGCAAACAGCTAGTTTGCATATTCACCAGTGAATGGAAGAAAGGCGGATAAAACAAAATTCGCCATATAGTTTGATTAGTTTGCAATGAATGTGGCACAATATCTTCGATCCTGCTCCTTCCTCGTCTGTTCAGACACCATGCAGCTGAAATACCCAGGAATTCTGCCTGCTATTGCAAGCACCATCTGCAGCGGTTGTTCAAATTCATGTTGCTGTAGCATTTTCATGTTTTCTATCCATCTGACTCTGACGCTTCATGATCTCAGATTTCCAACCTTTGACTGCTAGGCAACAGTAGTGAATTGATTGATCACTGAAATTGATCGAACCATTTCTGATATCTTCTTCATGCATGGTAGACATTGTTTCTAGAGCTTTCTGTTTAATGCTTCTCTGTCTGTCTTTATGATAGAGTTGATGACTATCCCAAACACACATCGTCTTACTACTAAAGCTCCTTTCTTCTCACAGTAATGGCAGAGCATTGTTTCTAAAGTTTATTAATGTTTCTGCTCATTCTCTATGATAGAGTTGTTGACTATCTCAAACACACCATCTTAATTAATTATGAGCTTGACGATCGATCTATGCTGATATAAGCAGAAGAATGTTGATATGAATATTCTGTCACTAATTCGCTATTTAACGGCGGATATTTTCTGGTTCAAAGCCGAAGGACTGATCGCACCGGGTTTTACCCTATGGCTCGGTCTCAAAATAGCACACACTACCGCGAGAGCATTATAAAGCACGGAACTCTGTAGTTTTAGCAACAATCCGAGGGCCTATCTAACCGACTGTCATCCTGAGCAACTGATTCAATTTCATGGAACTGAGTCCGATTTTTTTGCATCTCTCGTGCCTGCTTCAGGTTCTCATTAGCCGTCCATAGTGAGTTTATGTAACAATGGGTGGTGTGAAATAGTTTGTAATATTGGTAATTTGTTATCATCTTCATATATCTCAACTTTGGTTGTCTGCAACAATGATAATTGTAGATTAGTGACTATTGCTAATGTGTTCGTTTAATTTACTGAATTCCTTCTGTATTATTTTTTCCATGCATGTATGAATAAAAGAGCTAACATAGTGCAATAATAAACACTTGATTGAGACAGGCGATTCCAATATTATATGTGAGAATTGATAGTTGAATGTACGCATGTTTATAGGTCGACTCAGTTCATTAATGTAATAGAAGACAAACACTGGAAGTAAAGATGGCGCTATTATGATAAGCTGACTACATCATTCATAGCTGGTTGTTAAACACCGTATTTTCATCATGTCACCCTGAGGCGAACACGTGGTTTATTGGCATAATTTACATTTTTAGTCGTCCTGAGACTATATCAAATTCTTCCTCACCAACTTATTAATTATGACTATAACGCAGTTCGAGCAAGTAGAATTGAAACCAGTTGAGTTAAGCCTTTATAAACAATCTTTGATTTATACTATTTTTAGTGAAGAGATACAAGAACCTTCGAGCACAGATACGATTTTCATGTTCTACCAGAGAGAACATACTTTTGAGCACAGATGACGACAAAGAGATTTTCCGAAAGAGAACATGAAGCTCATGAGTACAGCTTAACGGCAACTGTTCTGGTTGAAAGAGAACGACAGTTTCAATAGAAGTATTAATTAACATGTTCCCATTGAAGAGACCATCATTATCTTGACCACAGCTTAGGACTGTTCTATTGAAAGAGAACATAATGTCACATATATGTTTCATTTGAGAGAACATTTCTACTAAGAATTGCTGAATTTAAAAATGATGCTGAAATTTGTTTATCAATTACGAATTTTCACTATAAAGTTATATTGTAAGAGAAACAGAAAACCTTGAGACATCTCATTTTGCAGGTCAATCGTTTTTTTACTGAACGTCTGAAATGTGTTATATTAATATAGCTTCAGATTTATTTTATAAATTATATAGTATTTTCTTTCTATAATCTGTTTTTGGTTCTTCTCTCTCTTCATTTCTTTGCCCTTTAAAAATACTGGGACAGACACGATTTAAGAAACTTGTTGGTTTAAAATGTGAACGAGAGTAGCAATACGCGGTCGTTCCAGAATTGGCATTGAACGCTGGCGCACAGTGGGAACAGACAGAAATACAGACATATATTTTACTGAACTTATCCTACTACCAGATCTGACATTTGGCTCTTCTTCCACTTCTTAACCAAACCTTGGATTGACTACATAGAAGCGTTACCACCAAGAGATTCTCTCGGTTTCTATGATAATCTGTGAATGACACACACAAGGCATGCACGCACACAATGTAATCAATTTGGAACTGATAGTTGCACAATGCACTGGATAAAACAGTACAAGAAATGAAAATAACTAAAATGATTATTATTTAGCAGTTATGTTTGGTAAAAATATTTTGTATGTAGTATATAATAAACGAACATATTATATTTATTTTATGTAATAAAATGGAATATACTATGGATATGAAATGTGTACGACAAACAAAATGGAAGAGGGTTTGATACATACTATCGATGCTGCTTACATATATACTATTTATCATCTCTAACCCACCTTCTTCCTCATAGAGTGGTTCTCCCAGTTACCACTACCAGTCACCACCACCATTCACCTCACTCACTTACGCACTCACTCACCACTCACCCACCCACCCACCCACTCACCACCACCACTCCTCAATCCACAAACAAATTTAATCACAAACCAACTAACTCACCACTCCATTTTGCCTCTCAATCGCTCACTAATCGTCACCACCACTCACCCACTACCACTGCTCACTCACCACCACTCACTCACTACCCACTCACCTACTCACCACCACCACTCACTCACTCACCTCACCACCACTCACCACCGACTACCTGACCACCACCACCACCACCACTCACCCAACCACCCACCCACCACCCAGCTCGACTGACTCACCACTCACCCATCCACCCACTCCTCACACCCACCCACTCCACCTACCTCACCACCACTACCCCTCAATCCACACAACAAAATTTAATCATTGAACTAATTCACTCACTATTCTACTTGATTCAATCGTCACTCAATCAGTTCACTAATCGAGAAAAAACGAATTCCTGTGTGAAATTACTAGAATTCCCAATGGTATGGGACCAGAGACTTACAGATATCACAACCAAGTAATGACTTCGACACAAAAATCATCAATGTTCATGAAATTACTTCTCAATTTAGAATGGTAGTTATTGTTCATACTGAATTTTAATTATTTGTAACTATAAAAATGAAACGAAAAATATTGGATAGTAATGGAACGACATTAACAGATCATACAAACGACTTTAAAATAGAAATTATTTAAAAATAAATAAATAAATTCTTTTTCTTTCTTGTTCAGTCACTTACTGTGAGAGTTGCATGTAAAAATGGCGTTTTACAGGCACAAAGTGTTTTTACCGTGCTGATGTGTGAGACATTGCGCCGATGCAGTATTACTTTGACGTTGTTCAACCACGTCCACCGTACTGGGACGAGATCTTACTGTTGCACAAAGTGGTAGAATACCAGACCACAAGATGATCCCATTTTATTTGTACTCACCCATTTTTAGGAAGTTTTTTGAGTGGGAGGATTAATATACAGACACACATATATATATATATATATATATGGCTATATTTATATCTTAATATATATATAGAACAAATTTATATTGGCAGGAGATGCTTTGTTTATGTCGACTGTGTGAGTAGCAACAGAATTAAAGAGATATGAAAGAAAGAGAAATGAAGACTGGCTGATAGAAATAATAAAAGCAGAATGGTTCTGGAATGAGCAACACAGATGCATGGAACATAGAATAGGTGAAGTTTAGGCATTGGAACAATTATCATCGTCACCAGTAGCTTGTTGTCCTATGCAGAATGTTACACCATAACAGTCCTTAGAATTTTCTGATATCACAGGTCAGAGGTAAAGTGTCTGTGGCCTAGGGTTAGTGACTCGGTTCTGACAATCCCGGATTAAACATATACTGAGGTGGACAATTTGACTGGTAAATTGTTTCACGGGGGATTGACAAAAGGACGATACAATTGTCTGCTCAGAAAGCAATGGCAACCACCAACGTAATGAATGTTTGAGAGGTAAATCACAAACAGCGTTACAAAAGCTGAAGGACTATAAAGTTCTGGTAAAGGGATATGTAAATTAATACTAACATAGGTCATAACTGCCCGTTCCTCGGTTGTTGGTATCTTCAAGTCATCTATCACATCATGTAATCTATCGTCATACTTGTTCAACTATTAATAGTTTTCCTGAAACTGTCTTCTTTTCATTCTTGGGATTGTTATGCACCTTTATTTACATACTTTTCTACCAAAGTCACATACTTTCGAATCTTATTTTTCATTAACTGATCGCTTATCTTTAGCTTTTATCATTATAATGTTTATTTTAACATATTCTTGATATTCATATCGTCTATATTCGGAAAGATTTGTGTAAGAGTCTGAACTGACTTGCATTTTGCGTTGACATTCATATGTTACTACAGAGCATAATACATTGTCTTAGTATTGAAATTTATTTACTATGTTCGTTCCACACTATCAATACTTCACAGCTTGTTCCAGTTTTGTATGATGATTTTTGGTCTTTTTAATTTGTTTCCCATTCCCACTGTTTTTTGATTTATTGATCGCAACACCACACACTAAAAATCAGCTTAGTTCTTTAATGTTTCATCCATGCATAACATGTTCATTGACATGTCTATTTAATGTGCTGTCACATCTTAGTGTTTTACTTCTTGAAGCATGTGCATGTTTTGTTTACACTTTTTCTTAAACGCGTCATTATTACTGTCTGCTTCATTTATATGTTTATAATGTGTTACTGTGTCGTCAGCACATTCCAAGTTTGTAGTTGTACAGACATCAACTTTAGTGTATATCTTAGGAAATAAAATAATCTAAGATTTAAAAAGGAATTTAAGTTGTTAAGAATGGAACAGAATGACTAATAAAAATTAGCATAACAAGAAACATATTAACATCCAAGAAAATAAATTACTTGAAGAAATGAGAATTATCAATGAGAATTATCAAATACACGCATCAAATGAGATGTGAACAACAACAAATGATTGAAAATAAATCCATATTAGAAATGTAAATATATATATACAGAAGAATTGACAGAATATCAACAAATAACAGAAAAAATAGTAAGGTTGTAATGCAACTAGTAGTAAAAATAACTTACCTCTATGACTTGATAGTGTTCACTATCACCACATCAAACAGCTCGACAAGACGGATGTTAATGTAGTTGTAGGACAGATTCTTCCAAATAGTATACCCACCTGAGCCAACAGTAAATGACTAGAAATGTCTAGTGTTTAAAGAGTGAATAAACAGAGTATTGTATTCAACTTAGAAGAAATGAGACATTGTTTAAGATTATAGGAAGGAATATGTGAGATCACACAGCAAAATAAAACATGGAAAATATTATAATATGGTAAGAATGGGGAAGCTATGTAATATTTGGGACAAGATCAGATGGGAAAAAATATAAAGAAATAAAGTTGAAGGCAAGACTTCATGGAAAACATAGAAGATCAGTTAAGGGCAAGACAAGAATGTGAAAACATAAAGATCAGTTAAAGGCAAGATAACATGGAAAATATAAAGATCACTAAAGGCAAGAGACACTGAAAAAAACATAAAGATCAGTTAGTGACTGCATGGAAAACATAAAGATTCAGGTTAAAGACTGCATGGAAAATACATAATGTCAGAGGTTAGGATACATCATCAGGTTAGAATAAGAGTTTTAATATCAATTTCAGCAAACTTTATATGTTAAGATCTGATGGGATATGATGCGTGATATGGGACAGGCTAAGACTGATATGTGATATGTTAAGACTGCTGATGATTTATATTTTGGGTATGATATATTACATATATACATATATATGTTATATATATATGACATATTTAATACCATACTGTGAGGACAATAACAACACAGAATCACTTGACTCACAGAAGTTTATACACCATCATGATGACGCATGCAGAAAGAATGTCATACTAATTGTAGTGAGCATTAGGTGATGTCACACAAAAGAAAATGCTGGAAGTTTGAGACTAAACATATACAAAGTACTGAAAATGCAAGAATACTTAATTTGTATCGTGTGACAATAATATAAATATTGGAAAAGTCATTCAATGAGCAGCCATGCAACAATATCATAGTGGTATATCAGTTAATTTCATATAGTGAGACGCCCATAGTTCTATTATGAAGATGATAAGTTAAATTGCTACAAAGAATATACATTTGTTACATTACTAACTGAAGGGCAAAGTCGTCTGCTGTTATATACACGAATTAATTTTTCTATATTACGGCATATAGTCATTTAAAGGATAAGGGACAGTGGGCGTCACATTTGTTATTGTTGGGATTTACTCATTTATTTCTGAAGTGGTTTCAATTGCATTTATTGAAGTGATTTTTACTCACATTTATTTGAAATGGATTAACTCACATTTAATAAAAGACTGGTGTAAAAGTCACATTTATTGTGTAAAGAGATAGCAAGTCTAAATTGATGATATCAATAAGATCAATCGTTTTGTGGTGATGACATCAGCAGTCATTACAGGCTGGTAGAAGTACTGTATCGTCACATTCAGCTGGAATATTGCCAGTCTCTTCTCAAAAATCTGTACCAGCTTATCCAGATTGTTTGAGCCAATAACAGGATC
>JADZMA010001618.1:2500-16617 GCA_020796225.1 Arion vulgaris
GCACAAAGATGTCGACGATGCAGTGTTTCAATGGTTCACAAATATGCGAGCAACAAACCTTCCCGTCAATGGTCCCTTGCTGATGGAGAAGGTGGACATCCTTGCTGCAAAGCTAGGACACCCTGACTTTAAAGCAAGTCAGGGGTGGCTGGACCGTTTCAAAAAGAGGCACAACATTGTCTTCAAAGCAATTTGTTTCAGAGCTGTGTCAGTTTGTATAAATAAAGGTTTGTATCGAGAATTGACGGTGGTTTTTATTTTATATTGGTAAATTTCTGCTGTTAGTTGGTGCACATATGCCTTTTGTTGTTAGCAAACATGTATGTACATTTTTATAGCATGCCGATCGCTTCATCAAACAAATAACACGTGCATGTACATTCTCATTTATTAACGCACATCATGTACATAAAGAAATCTCAAGCACATGTTAATATTTTGCCGCCATATTGGTTTTCGTTTATCTCGATCAACGGTTATCCCGACGCTTTTTGGCAAACCCCTAGGCCGGCGACATAACCGGTTCTACTGTACTTATATTTAAAAGCACATACAGACAATGGCTACGGTCATGGACTACTATGGTAACTGCCAGGAAGGCAAGCAATGGCAGAATACCTTCCAAGACAATGCCTAGAAAACCATAGCCATCGTTCTCTAGGTCTTCCTCTTATTCTTCTTCCAGGCACCATTCCCTCCAAAATGATCTTCTCTATGGGGTCAAAGGCTCATGAGGTCATGGTGGTAACATGAGCCAGGGTTAGCGAGGGGCGCGCTAACCAAGGCCCTGCCCCCAACCTCCACGCGGTGACCCTGGAAACAGACTATGGTTCCGGTCTGGCTAAGAGGGCAGGATCGGGGAGAGAAAACTACTGGTAGTGGTAGCAGTGCAAGTACGGAAACACGATAAAGATACATACAAACAAAATGCACTAATCTCCTGACCGATGTCCAACAAGATATTGCCCAAGTCCCTGAACGCAAAGAAACAGCAACGAAACGTCTCAGACATGGATGAGAGGTGCATCCAGTGACCAAACGTATGCCCACGTAGGGCGAAGCTCGAAGCCCTGAGGAGGGGCAAACATTGCCAGCCCGTCGGCAAGAATAAATAAGACAGGACCGTAACGAATAAAAGTCTACCCTCGTGTTGGTGCGAGAGAAGATTGCAGCTGACCTCGCATTGGTAGCCTGGTGCAGACACATGTACTGGGCAAGGTTTGCCGAGCGCAAAAGAACAAGTTGCGTTTAGTGCATAACGAAACTACCCGCCCTGGGAAAACCGTGCAAGGTACTGTGCGATTAAAAATTAACACCCCCGAAGAACTGAGGTTGGAGATGCCTAACGGGACTGCCAGCCTTGGGGCAACCGGGCAAGGTTCGATTGCAGTCGTAACTAACATCCCCGGAATAACTGGGGCGGGTGATGGCGGCGAGCGAAAAATCCACAGTTACGCTGATAGCGCCGACTGAAACGACCTCTACATTATTTGTACTCTGCCCCATGCCAGTGCTTCGAGGTTAATTGCAAATTGCCACGTACCAATGCGCGTCTAGAAAAGGCTGAGAATGTTCCTTCTCCGGATCAAACTCAAAATGTACGGTAAAGCAAGGCCGACAATGTACGGACCAGACAGGAAGTTCGGGTCTGAACATTGGCGAAGGCCGATACTTTACACGGTGTCTTATACGAGTAAGACGCCGTCCGAGGATAAGCTTACAAGCCCCGAGAAATATTTCTCAGTCAGAACGGGCATAAACAGCGTAACTCACTGTCCCGGCGTAGATCACAAAGCCCAAAAATACGGCAAAGCTGATCGTACCCTAGGGAAAGCTCACCTTAGTAAATCAAAAGCTGGCTGAAAACGAACACCCCACCGAAGGATAAGCAACTGGGCTCCAATAGGTGCTGAAGGCTGGTGCACGTACATCACGTTCTGATGTGTGGCTGTTTATATATCACAATGAGAATGATTAAAACAGGCCTAGAACGATCGAAGAAGAAGAAGAAGATCTTCTCTATGCACTCATGTCGTTTGATGTGTCGGAAATATTTAATTTTCCTTAATGTTATACTCTTTAATAGCTATCTTTCTTTTTTCTTTTGTTCTTCTCTGATTTTTTGCCGCTAGGCGTAGCAGGTTTAACTGATGATCGGTTTCGGAGATAATGCACGCTCGGTCGCTTGATATGGTGTGGTATTGTGAGTTTTAAGATGTCTGTAACTCCATCAACCCATCTTTTCTTGGTCTGCCCTTTCTCTTGATGATTCCATTTTCAGGTTGTACGCTCTGCAACTGGTGTATTCGGGTTCATTCTGACCAAGTGGCCATGAACTTCACTATTTCTAGTACTTTATTGCCGAGCCCGTAGATATTCCATGTTCCGATTTTAGTCATTTGTCTGTCGTGTGTAGCTGTTTTAGTCGTTTGTCTGTCGTGTGTAGCTGTTTTAGTCGTTTGTCTGTCGTGTGTAGCTGTTTTAGTCGTTTGTCTGTCGTGTGTAGCCGTTTTAGTCATTTGTCTGTCGTGTGTAGCTGTTTTAGTCGTTTGTCTGTCGTGTGTAGCTGTTTTAGTCGTTTGTCTGTCGTGTGTAGCTGTTTTAGTCGTTTGTCTGTCGTGTGTAGCTGTTTTAGTCGTTTGTCTGTCGTGTGTAGCTGTTTTAGTCATTTGTCTGTCGTGTGTAGCTGTTTTAGTCATTTGTCTGTCGTGTGTAGCCGTTTTAGTAATTTGTCCGTCGTGTGTAGCCGTTTTAGTCATTTGTCTGTCGTGTGTAGCCGTTTTAGTCATTTGTCTGTCGTGAGTAGCCGTTTTAGTCATTTGTCTGTCGTGTGTAGCTGTTTTAGACATTTGTCTGTCGTGTGTAGCTGTTTTAGTCGTTTGTCTGTCGTGTGTAGCTGTTTTAGTCGTTTGTCTGTCGTGTGTAGCTGTTTTAGTCGTGTGTCTGTCGTGTGTAGCTGTTTTAGTCATTTGTCTGTCATGTGTGTTGCTGTTTTAGTCACGGACTTTTCTCGCGGTCGCGTCGGGTTTATTTGTGACCTAGTGACCCTGTCAATGGTCCATGCCTCACAACCATATGTTGCCAGTGGAAAAACGCAGGCTGTTAAACACTAAATTCTTGTTCTTTTATTAATATATATATATATATATATATATATATTTGTGTTTAAAATGTTGGGATTTAAAGACTGTTTACGCGAGGTATTCATGCAACCTCTGCGTTATTTTCTTTCAATGGAAGAATAGCACCTGCTCAAACTACACACCTTCATGGCCATGTGTTAAACGTGTGAATACCAGGGACGAAATAACCAAATTGAGCTTGACTGAGCGTAGAAAATGTTGAGTTGAAGTGTCTGACATAATCGAACGGTGTATGAGCAATGGTTATGATCAACAAAGCATTTTAAAAGTATCTAGAACTCGTAGAATAGGAATGTCTGGAACTCGTAGAATGGGAATGTCTGGAACTCGTAGAATGGGAATGTCTGGAACTCGTAGAATGGGAATGTCTGGAACTCGTAGAATGGGAATGTCTGGAACTCGTAGAATGGGAATGTATGGAACTCGTAGAATGGGAATGTATGGAACTCGTAGAATGGGAATGTATGGAACTCGTAGAATGGGAATGTCTGGAACTCGTAGAATGGGAATGTCTGGAACTCGTAGAATGGGAATGTATGGAACTAGTAGAATGGGAATGTATGGAACTCGTAGAATGGGAATGTATGGAACTCGTAGAATGGGAATGTATGGAACTCGTAGAATGGGAATGTATGGAACTCGTAGAATGGGAATGTATGGAACTCGTAGAATGGGAATGTATGGAACTCGTAGAATGGGAATATCTGGAACTCGTAGAATGGGAATGTATGGAACTCGTAGAATGGGAATGTCTGGAACTCGTAGAATGGGAATGTATGGAACTCGTAGAATGGGAATGTATGGAACTCGTAGAATGGGAATGTATGGAACTCGTAGAATGGGAATGTCTGGAACTCGTAGAATGGGAATGTCTGGAACTCGTAGAATGGGAATGTCTGGAACTCGTAGAATGGGAATGTATGGAACTCGTAGAATGGGAATGTCTGGAACTCGTAGAATGGGAATGTATGGAACTCGTAGAATGGGAATGTCTGGAACTCGTAGAATGGGAATGTATGGAACTAGTAGAATGGGAATGTATGGAACTCGTAGAATGGGAATATCTGGAACTCGTAGAATGGGAATGTCTGGAACTCGTAGAATGGGAATGTCTGGAACTCGTAGAATGGGAATGTCTGGAACTCGTAGAATGGGAATGTACGGAACTCGTAGAATGGGAATGTATGGAACTCGTAGAATGGGAATGTATGGAACTCGTAGAATGGGAATGTATGGCACTCGTAGAATGGGAATGTATGGAACTCGTAGAATGGGAATATCTGGAACTCGTAGAATGGGAATGTATGGAACTCGTAGAATGGGAATGTCTGGAACTCGTAGAATGGGAATGTATGGAACTCGTAGAATGGGAATGTATGGAACTCGTAGAATGGGAATGTCTGGAACTCGTAGAATGGGAATGTATGGAACTCGTAGAATGGGAATGTATGGAACTCGTAGAATGGGAATGTCTGGAACTCGTAGAATGGGAATGTCTGGAACTCGTAGAATGGGAATGTCTGGAACTCGTAGAATGGGAATGTCTGGAACTCGTAGAATGGGAATGTCTGGAACTCGTAGAATGGGAATGTCTAGAACTCGTAGAATGGGAATTTCTGGAACTCGTAGAATGGGAATGTCTGGAACTCGTAGAATGGGAATGTCTGGAACTCGTAGAATGGGAATGTCTGGAACTCGTAGAATGGGAATGTATGGAACTCGTAGAATGGGAATGTATGGAACTCGTAGAATGGGAATGTCTGGAACTCGTAGAATGGGAATGTCTAGAACTCGAAGAATGGGAATGTCTGGAACTCGTAGAATGGGAATGTCTGGAACTCGTAGAATGGGAATGTCTGGAACTCGTAGAATGGGAATGTCTGGAACTCGTAGAATGGGAATGTCTGGAACTCGTAGAATGGGAATGTCTAGAACTCGTAGAATGGGAATGTCTAGAACTCGAAGAATGGGAATGTCTGGAACTCGTAGAATGGGAATGTCTGGAACTCGTAGAATGGGAATGTCTGGAACTCGTAGAATGGGAATGTCTGGAACTCGTAGAATGGGAATGTCTGGAACTCGTAGAATGGGAATGTCTGGAACTCGTAGAATGGGAATGTCTGGAACTCGTAGAATGGGAATGTCTGGAACTCGTAGAATGGGAATGTCTGGAACTCGTAGAATGGGAATGTCTGGAACTCGTAGAATGGGAATGTCTGGAACTAGTAGAATGGGAATGTCTAGAACTCGTAGAATGGGAATTTCTGGAACTCGTAGAATGGGAATGTCTGGAACTCGTAGAATGGGAATGTCTGGAACTCGTAGAATGGGAATGTCTGGAACTCGTAGAATGGGAATGTATGGAACTCGTAGAATGGGAATGTATGGAACTCGTAGAATGGGAATGTCTGGAACTCGTAGAATGGGAATGTCTAGAACTCGAAGAATGGGAATGTCTGGAACTCGTAGAATGGGAATGTCTGGAACTCGTAGAATGGGAATGTCTGGAACTCGTAGAATGGGAATGTCTGGAACTCGTAGAATGGGAATGTATGGAACTCGTAGAATGGGAATGTATGGAACTCGTAGAATGGGAATGTATGGAACTCGTAAAATGGGAATGTATGGAACTAGTAGAATGGGAATGTATGGAACTCGTAGAATGGGAATATCTGGAACTCGTAGAATGGGAATGTATGGAACTTGTAGAATGGGAATGTCTGGAAATCGTAGAATGGGAATGTATGGAACTCGTAGAATGGGAATGTATGGAACTCGTAGAATGGGAATGTATGGAACTCGTAGAATGGGAATGTCTGGAACTCGTAGAATGGGAATGTATGGACCTCGTAGAATGGGAATGTCTGGAACTCGTAGAATGGGAATGTATGGAACTCGTAGAATGGGAATGTCTGGAACTCGTAGAATGGGAATGTATGGAACTCGTAGAATGGGAATGTCTGGAACTCGTAGAATGGGAATGTCTGGAACTCGTAGAATGGGAATGTCTGGAACTCGTAGAATGGGAATGTCTGGAACTCGTAGAATGGGAATGTCTGGAACTCGTAGAATGGGAATGTATGGAACTCGTAGAATGGGAATGTATGGAACTCGTAGAATGGGAATGTATGGAACTAGTAGAATGGGAATGTTTGGAACTCTTAGAATGGGAATATCTGGAACTCGTAGAATGGGAATGTATGGAACTCGTAGAATGGGAATGTCTGGAACTCGTTGAATGGGAATGTATGGAACTCGTAGAATGGGAATGTCTGGAACTCGTAGAATGGGAATGTATGGAACTCGTAGAATGGGAATGTCTGGAACTCGTAGAATGGGAATGTATGGTACTCGTAGAATGGGAATGTCTGGAACTCGTAGAATGGGAATGTCTGGAACTCGTAGAATGGGAATGTCTGGAACTCGTAGAATGGGAATGTATGGAACTCGTAGAATGGGAATGTATGGAACTCGTAGAATGGGAATGTATGGAACTCGTAGAATGGGAATGTCTGGAACTCGTAGAATGGGAATGTCTGGAACTCGTAGAATGGGAATGTATGGAACTCGTAGAATGGGAATGTCTGGAACTCGTAGAATGGGAATGTCTGGAACTCGTAGAATGGGAATGTCTGGAACTCGTAGAATGGGAATGTATGGAACTCGTAGAATGGGAATGTCTGGAACTCGTAGAATGGGAATGTCTGGAACTCGTAGAATGGGAATGTCTGGAACTCGTAGAATGGGAATGTCTGGAACTCGTAGAATGGGAATGTATGGAACTCGTAGAATGGGAATGTCTGGAACTCGTAGAATGGGAATGTCTGGAACTCGTAGAATGGGAATGTCTGGAACTCGTAGAATGGGAATGTCTGGAACTCGTAGAATGGGAATGTCTGGAACTCGTAGAATGGGAACGTATGGAACTCGTAGAATGGGAATGTCTGGAACTCGTAGAATGGGAATGTCTGGAACTCGTAGAATGGGAATGTCTGGAACTCGTAGAATGGGAATGTATGGAACTCGTAGAATGGGAATGTCTGGAACTCGTAGAATGGGAATGTCTGGAACTCGTAGAATGGGAATGTCTGGAACTCGTAGAATGGGAATGTCTGGAACTCGTAGAATGGGAATGTCTAGAACTCGTAGAATGGGAATGTCTGGAACTCGTAGAATGGGAATGTATGGAACTCGTAGAATGGGAATGTATGGAACTCGTAGAATGGGAATGTCTGGAACTCGTAGAATGGGAATGTATGGAACTCGTAGAATGGGAATGTCTGGAACTCGTAGAATGGGAATGTCTGGAACTCGTAGAATGGGAATGTCTGGTACTCGTAGAATGGGAATGTATGGAACTCGTAGAATGGGAATGTCTGGAACTCGTAGAATGGGAATGTCTGGAACTCGTAGAATGGGAATGTATGGAACTCGTAGAATGGGAATGTCTGGAACTCGTAGAATGGGAATGTCTGGAACTCGTAGAATGGTAATGTCTGGAACTCGTAGAATGGGAATGTCTGGAACTCGTAGAATGGGAATGTCTGGAACTCGTAGAATGGGAATGTCTAGAACTCGTAGAATGGGAATGTATGGAACTCGTAGAATGGGAATGTATGGAACTCGTAGAATGGGAATGTATGGAACTCGTAGAATGGGAATATCTGGAACTCGTAGAATGGGAATGTATGGAACTCGTAGAATGAAAGTGCTTCTGACAGTGTACCTTCTTCTTCTTCTGAAATCGCTCACTGTACATTAGGCGTTAGCCATGACGCCTGGTGTGGCGCTTCTGAGTTTTACGTGTGGCTTGCTTATACCATTTGACTGGTGTCCCCGCCTTACAGAAGAGCGATGAGCCTTCGTCGACTTCAGGGGAAGTTGAAGATTATATCCTTCAAGTACAGTGTATCTGAGAGAGAGGAAGTTGAAGATTATATCCTTCAAGTACAGTGTATCTGAGACAGAGAGGTAGTTGGAGATTATATCCTTCAAGTACAGTGTATCTGAGAGAGAGGAAGTTGAAGATTATATCCTTCAAGTACAGTGTATCTGAGACAGAGAGGTAGTTGGAGATTATATCCTTCAAGTACAGTGTATCTGAGAGAGAGGAAGTTGAAGATTATATCCTTCAAGTACAGTGTCTCTGAGATATATATTTCTCTCATAACTTTATACGTGACATTGGGCCTGCAAGTAATTTCTCCATAGCACTCTGTCCCGCGCAACTCGTCCAATCTCTTCCATAGAATTGAGTCAGATACTTCTTGTCTCTTTCAGCAAAGTTCGTTTCAGGATCTCCCTATGACGTTCTCTCTTTCTTGAACCCTTTACCTCCCACTTCAATGCCTAATTTGATATTCTTTGATCATTTTATCAAGGTGTGTCCAACATATCTCCATCTTCTCTTTCTTATAACAGTTGTTACTAGTGACTGACCAGACATCTCTTCTCAAGGTGTGTCCAACATGTCCTAATATTCTCCTTCTTATAACAGTTGTTACTAGTGACTGACCAGACATCTCTTCTCAAGGTGTGTCCAACATATCTCCATCTTCTCCTTCTTATAACAGTTGTTACTAGTGATTGACCAGACATCTCTTCTCAGGGTGTGTCCAACATATCTCCATCTTCTCCTTCTTATAACAGTTGTTACTAGTGACTGACCAGACATCTCTTCTCAAGGTGTGTCCAACATGTCCTCATATTCTCCTTCTTATAACAGTTGTTACTAGTGACTGACCAGACATCTCTTCTCAAGGTGTGTCCAACATATCCTCATATTCTCCTTCTTATAACAGTTGTTACTAGTGATTGACCAGACATCTCTTCTCAAGGTGTGTCCAACATATCTCCATCTTCTCCTTCTTATAAGATTTGTTACTAGTGTTTGACCAGACATCTCTTCTCAAGGTGTGTTCAACATATCTCCATCTTCTCCTTCTTATAACAGTTGTTACTAGTGGTTGTCCAGACATCTCTTCTCAAGGTGTGTCCAACATATCTTCATATTCTCCTTCTTACAACAGTTGTTACAAGTGGTTGATTAAAATTTCTATGATTTCATGACTTCTCCTCAATTCGTTGCATTTTATGTACATTTCATATTTCATGACTTCTCCTGAATTATTTGTCGCAGATATCTATTATACAGAGCTAACTGATAGAATCCAGCAAGCCAACAACATTACATACCAACTTACCTCAACCTTGAAACTAGAATCCAGCAAGCCAACAACATTACAGACCAAGTTACCTCAATCTTGAAACATCCATCAAGCCAACAACATACCAACTTACCCCAATCTTGAAACTAGAATCCAGCAAGCCAACAACATTACCTACTAACTTACCCCAATCTTGAAACTAGAATCCAGCAAGCCAACAACATTACCTACCAACTTACTCCAATCTTGAAACATTTAGCAATTCCAGTAGAGACTAAAAGACATATTATAAATGCAATCTTCATACCAACACTGTGCTACCAGTGCCAAACATGGCACTGACAAAAGAACAAGAAAGGAAAATTACCACCTGTGAAATAAGATGCTTGAGGAAAGTGGTAAACAAGACATTTCTATTTTAGATTATACAACACACAGGCGATAATCATGTATATATGGGCTATCATCATATCACTCCGAACATGTTCATGGGAGCTTCGAACCCCTCCTGACAAAACAAAATCAACAATTCTATATAGTTTATGATACTCAAATAAACTAGAATTTTCAGAAATCATTGCATTCATCATGACTCATGCCTTCGTACAGTTCTCCTCCCTCCTCTGTTTACTGATCCCCTCCTCCATAAATAACAATTACCCTTTGGTGTTTTTAGTAATCTTTTCCCTCCAGCATATCACAAGCTGCATCAATTGCTTGTCCCTCTCTAGAGTTTTTGTATGACTTATGACACCCCTGAGAGTCATCGGCGGATTCTCATTACCATTACTTGGACAATACAATTTCTTCTCTTGTACAAGGACACAAAAGGCACTGCATTTTTCCGTAACAAATTCTCTCTCTGTAGTTCTTTTCAAGCTGTAGGCTGTTCAGGCATAAGCGGAGACCATCAGAGAGCACTGAAGTTATGTGTGGCGCCTCCGTTTGTTTTGTCTTTCGTTTATTTTAAATCGAATTTCATTCATGCTTTAGATGTTGTTATGAACATTGCGCACATAGAAGGCAATATTAAACTATAAATAGTAACAAGTAGGCGTGGTTAGATAAGAGTAGAGAACCGTATTTGACCCTGTGCTATATTTGAGATCTATGTTTTAGGTCAATTTTTGTTCTCTGACCAACAGCGCATGATAGGTTAGATATTTTTAGATTTAGCTAAGATTGGTTCAATTAGGTTCAGTTAGGCTTGGTTCGGTTCCGTTAAGTTTATTTCGTTTCGCTTAGGTTCGGTTATATTCGGATAGTTTCGGTTGGGTTATATTCGGTTACTTTCGGTTGTATTCAAAGTGTGCACAGTTCTCAGTTTTCAAGAAAAGAAGAAGGAAGAATAAGATTATTCTTCATAAAACTCATTCAACATTCATTGTTACTTTGCTCATAAAACTCATTCAACATTCATCGTTACTTTGCTCATAAAACTCATTCAACATTCATCGTTATTTTGCTCATAAAACTCATTCAACATTCATTGTTACTTTGCTCATAAAACTCATTCAACATTCATCCATCGTTACTTTGCTCATAAAACTCATTCAACATTCATCCATCGTTACTTTGCTCATAAAACTCGTTCAACATTCATCCATCGTTACTTTGCTCATAAAACTCATTCAACATTCATCGTTACTTTGCTCATAAAACTCGTTCAACATTCATTGTTACTTTGCTCATAAAACTCGTTCAACATTCATTGTTACTTTGCTCATAAAACTCATTCAACATTCATCGTTACTTTGCTCATAAAACTCATTCAACATTCATCGTTACTTTGCTCATAAAACTCATTCAACATTCATCGTTACTTTGCTCATAAAACTCATTCAACATTCATTGTTACTTTGCTCATAAAACTCAGTCAACATTCATCGTTACTTTGCTCATAAAACCGGGCAACACCCGGTAGCAGTGTGCTGACACTAGACAACAACCCGGCAGCAGTGTGTTGACACTAGACAACAACCCGGTAGCAAGTGTGAAGACAAAAGAAGAAGAAGTTTTCATTTTCCTAATTCTCTGGAGGCCAAAAATAACTATTACACAAGTTTGATAAGACATCGTTTGCTTTATAAAACTATTGAAATGTTCAAAGTTTGATAAGACATCGTTTGCTTTATAAAACTATTGAAATGTTCAAAGTTTGATAAGACATCGTTTGCTTTATAAAACTATTGAAATGTTCAAAGTTTGATAAGACATCGTTTGCTTTATAAAACTATTGAAATGTTCAAAGTTTGATAAGACATCGTTTGCTTTATAAAACTATTGAAATGTTCAAAGTTTGATAAGACATCGTTTGCTTTATAAAACTATTGAAATGTTCAAAGTTTGATAAGACATCGTTTGCTTTATAAAACTATTGAAATGTTCAAAGTTTGATAAGACATCGTTTGCTTTATAAAACTATTGAAATGTTCAAAGTTTGAGAGGACATCGTTTGCTTTATAAAACTATTGAAATGTTCAAAGTTTGATAAGACATCGTTTGCTTTATAAAACTATTGAAATGTTCAAAGTTTGATAAGACATCGTTTGCTTTATAAAACTATTGAAATGTTCAAAGTTTGATAAGACATCGTTTGCTTTATAAAACTATTGAAATGTTCAAAGTTTGATAAGACATCGTTTGCTTTATAAAACTATTGAAATGTTCAAAGTTTGATAAGACATCGTTTGCTTTATAAAACTATTGAAATGTTCAAAGTTTGATAAAACATCTCGTTTGCTTTATAAAACTATTGAAATGTTCAAAGTTTGATATTCCTACTTGTTCGCTGGTCAACATTCATTTCAAATATTCAGCCATTTGTGAGTTCAATGAGGGTCTATGCTTCAACGCGGTCAAAAGGCACGAGAAAGGAACACAGAGAGAGAGAGAGAGAGAGAGAGAGAGAGAGAGAGAGAGATAGGAACAGACTACTAGATTGATAGAAAAACACAGACACAGCAAAGGAGAAAGAGGGGATACAAGAAATAAACATTTCAACTGAAAAAATTATAATTATCTAACCGAATTAACTGATAACAGAGAGAGAGAGAGAGAGAGAGAGAGAGAGAGAGAGAGACAGCAGCGTTGCAGCTAATTAATTTTGCCACGCCGCTAGTTTGGGAAATACATTGATATAGTGATTATCCCCACCCATCCTGACCACTTGCTATGATTTTATTTCCATAGAATAACTTTCTGCCAGGCCAATGTGACGACGTGGCTGTAATGGAATGCATGGACAAGCAATAAATCAACGTGGTCCTTATGTTAATTTATTCATATGCATGATACAATAACAGCTGTTTGACTGAGACTGCATACTTAACTTCTTCTTCTACTGGGGATCTTTGTGGTCTAGAGGTTCAGTGCTCGTCTCTCGTTTCGAAGGTACTCGATTCGCTCCCTCGCGGAATCACTAGGACATTTTTCCACAGACGCCCTGATGTCAGTGTAAGTGAGTTCAAGTTCTAGTCCTATCGGAGATGGATGAGAAAACGTAGGGCAATAAAGTACGCAGTGAAATAAGGTGTGCAGTACAATTAGATGCACAGTGCAATATGGTGCGCAGTACAATAAGGTGCGCAATACAATGAGGTACGCAGTGAATGCGGTGCTGCAGGTTAAACGCCAAGCTGGAGAAGGTGTATTCATAAAAAAGGGCGATAGATAACGTAGACGATTAAGTGGAGCACATAAAAGAACCCTTGGCAGTTCAAAATCGAGAAGAGCAGGCTAGAAAGCCACAGTCTGGCAAAATTCGTTAGAAAGATTAATTAATAAAATTCCTTCAGAATATCCTCATCATGACCTAAATTACATCAGGGTCTCGCCGGTGCTACGGAGTTCGTGCACTGTCGCTGAGATCTTCATGTGTAAGAAAGAGATTGGAGCATGCATGGTTACTCAACATGCACTGGTTGTTGTCCAGTGTCGGGGTTTTCCTACTTCTTTTGTCGTCTCACTGCTACCAGGTTGTTGTCCAGTGTCGTAGTTTCCTACTACTTTTGTCGTCACACTGCTACCAGGTTGTTGTCCAGTGTCGTAGTTTCCTACTACTTTTGTCGTCACACTGCTACCAGGTTGTTGTCCAGTGTCGTAGTTTCTCTACTTTTGTCGTCACACTGCTACCAGGTTGTTGTCCAGTGTCGTAGTTTCCTACTACTTTTGTCGTCACACTGCTACCAGGTTGTTGTCCAGTGTCGTGGTTTTCTGTTTTTGTCTTGCGTTTCTAGTGGCTTGGGTGATAGTTATTTTTGCTTTTTGACAGGATTCTGCTATCATTTTAACCATCTTTTCGTGGTCTTCCTCTTGACTTCCTTCCTGATGTTCTGTTGTAGAAGATTCTGTATACTGTGAAGTTTGGTTGCATTCTTATTAAGTGGCCGAACCATTTCATTTTTGTTTCTCAGTGTAATTCAAGCAAGGGTCTGTTCTAATTTCTTTCTGATGCTGATGTTGGTGTTTCTGATGTTGTTGGTAACTTTTCGTAGGCATCAAATTCACTGACGTTTTTTCGCCACGTGCGTGCTACTGTCCATGTTTGTCTCTGGTAACATAGTGGTATAAAATGCTGTTGATCATTTGTTGTTTAGCTGTCAGTAAGATGTTTGGGTGTCTTAATTACCATTTGGGCTAGCTGGTAGGTTACAACATTTGCTTTTGCTCTCTCTTTCTCACTGCTTCCTTTTCTGCCTTCATGCTCTATCTAGTCTTCCATTTCTTGTCCCCTGCTCCGTTGTCAGTCGTCCATTTCTCTCTACTTCTTCTATCTGTCTTTTTCATTCTTGTTCCTACTTCTATT
>JADZMA010001619.1:0-16611 GCA_020796225.1 Arion vulgaris
GATCCTAAGCTCAACAAAGTCTAGCAGCCCAACACACAGGAACATCTTATTTTTATGACTAATCAAACTGATTGTTGTAGTCTCCATAATTGTACTTTTGTTTCTTGGTAATGTTGTAAATGTGAATTTCTTATATTTATGTATATTATATATGTCCTTGTATAGATCTGTTGATGCACTAAACAGAAGTTATGTATAGAAAAAACTAAACTGCATGTAAAGGGTCCAAAGAGTGAAAGAGTTGATTTCATTGCACTAGGTTTCCCCATATGGCTCCATCCCTGTCAGCAGAGATGGCGTGCCATCTGTCAAGAGCATTGCACAAAGCACAAACTCTGTAACCCGGCAACAATCCTGAGGATCTCATAAAAAAATTGCACATATGTCTTGGTTGGAGTGGAAACCCACAACCTTCAGTATGACGGGCAAATGACGTAACCACTTCACTATTGAGACCACCCTCCCCAAACACATGTATATCATTTAAGGAGTTATGGTAGAGATTTCTCCTTTCTTATCTCTCAATAAAATTAGGTAATCGTAATGGCCGTCCAGCCTTAGCGATGATGACAACAATCTCAGATGTGTGCGCAATTGCACCTCTCTGGTGTGTGCAGAGGTGACTATGAGTCCAATCTAGAACAGAATCTACCACAGGTGGGCATACATGATCAGGTTAGACATGTGCGTGTTGTGTGCTCTGTCTTTTGTAGCTGCTTGTTTTCTCTGTGCCTCAACAATGCGATGATTCTCAGCTTTTAAGGGTTCCTCTTTTGTTATTACAGCGCCACATTTGGTGATCTTATAAAAGGATTCCCAGCACGTGGTGTCTTATATCGAAGCATTTCAGAACACTTTAATAGTGTCTTTTACAAAAGCGTTTTCTGTCCACCAGCTAAATGTCACCACTTTCTTCAAGGTTGCCATACATCAACTGTTTTGGGATACATTTATCAGGCATTCGAGCAACGTGACCGACACATCTCATTTGGGCCTTCTGCAATAGGGTGTTGACGGCAGGATCTACTTTGCTCTTGTGAGGATTTTGCTGTCTAGATTTTGTCCTGCCAGTTTTTATTTTATTCTGCTGCGTAGACAGCTTGTGTGGAAATGGTTTCATTTTTTCTTGCGTGTCTGCTATACACTGTCATGTCTAAACTTGCTTACAACAGCGTGGTTAGCATATAGCCTAGTAAACTCAGCTTGTGACTATGTATCCTTCGCTCCCACACATTGACACGTAACCTTCTGAGCGCCCAGTACTTGTGTGTTGCGGGGCTAAAGAAAGAATAGTAACACTGAAACCAAGGCATTTTGAAAGAGGTGACAGGGTGGGGCTGGGAAGCTACCTAGTAAAAAAAGTGGCACAGAAATCGGATTTGCTGGCCTACTTGTGGCCCGTACAATTAAGCTCTTAAGGAGTTCTGGTCTTGAAGTTTTTTCTTGCTTTGTATTAATGTAAATTTGTATAACAATTTTGAAAGATTGTGACTTGGAATAGTAGAAAAAAATTAGTAAAAATGAATAATGAAGTTAATGAATATAAATGAATTCTTTTTTCCCACTCTAGGTGAGCAATTGTAATATCTACAAAATTACACATGTTTTTTTAGGATATATTAAATATTACATTTTTATGTTTTTTTGGTAAACACCCCCCCAAAAACAGCTATTTTGACTGAATTTTCCTCCATATTAGCCTACCTTTCGGGGTTTGGAGGTTTGTGTGCCTTTAGGATCCTTCCCAGGCTTATGGCGGGAGTCTAACTCCTGGCAGGTCTAACCAAGCCGAACAGACTGAAGGTGAAAGGCCAAACCAAAAGGCGGGGAGCAGGATGGGGCCTCATAAGGTGACAGTGCAAAACCCCACCGAGTGGTAAATGCTCTGGCTGCAACAACCATCCCCCAGCTATGGGACAAATAGCACTTGTCCTCTCTCTTGGAGGACATCCTTTTCTTGTCTTGTCTTCTACTTCTATGACACTTTCCCTTAAGCATAGGGTTAAAACTCAGTGTCCAGGAGCACACCCTGCATAAAAGCCTGGGTTGGTGAGCCCGGCACAGAAGGCTAAGTCATCTAGAATAGGGCGACTCCAGACAAACCGGGAAGACAGATCTCGTCAGCGGGGACTGCAACTGTCTAGAGAACAACCTCAAAAAAAAGATGTCCTCAGAAACGGAATGTTTCAGCCATTATTGGCGGGAGGAATCACACATACGAACAACTCAAATGGCCATCCCAAAATATTTATATAACTGTGGTGCCACCACCAGAAACAGCCAGGTGGTGGTGGGACCGAGACCCCCTCCTCGAAGGGGTCACCCTTAGCTACTGGCGCCCTGTTGATTCTTGCAAAGCCAGGGAGGACAGGTTATTACTACTGGAAACAAGGACAAACTTTCACCCTCACAATTATGCAATGGAATGCAGAAGGGGTAACCAACAAAAACAGAGCTAGAGGCGTCTGCGAGCAAAAAAGATTGACATCTGCTGTATCCAAGAGACGCACCTTAATCCGGGAAATAGATTCAGCATTAGAGGATTTAAAACCCTTTCCCGTCAGGATAGAGAAAAAAAGACATAGGGTGGAGTAGTAACACTAGTTGTAATTCCATCCGGCAGTTGAACTCACAGGTCCAATCAGATGAGCACAGAATTCATAGCTGTTCACTCCTTATCAACAACACTAAGATGACACTATACATATATACTCACCACCCCCCATTCAACGGCTGGAAGCTATAAAAGTTCAAGATGACAACGCTTATAGTAGGGAACTTAAACAGCCACTCACCAAGCTGGGGCTTGACACGCTAGATCCTCGGTGAAAGCCTTGAAGAATGGCTGATCAAACAGTCTCCATTCTCAACCACCAGATGATCCTCACACATGTTACTCACGACGGTGGCGCAACAAGCACCCAGATCTGGCTTTTGCTACAGGCGACATTCACAGGATAACCGAAAGGCAAGTCTGCGACCAGATTGGGGGTAGTGACCATAGACCAGTGAAACTCCTCATAAATAACATTAACAGGAGGAACTACAAACTCTACCCCTAGTTGGAATTACAAAAGGCAGACGGGAAGCTATTCCAGAACTAGGAACAAGTACTGTAAAAATTAATCAATCAGGAAAAGTGGACAGAGATGCACATTCATTCAATAAAGCCATTTTAGATGCTGCAAAAAAGGCTATACAGAGGAGGAGAAAAACTACAAGCCATATTGGACACCAGAGATGGAAGTTCTCCATAGCTCGCTTTGCAGTGCCAGAAATACAATGGAACTCGCACCCACGGACCAAAATGTAATGCAAACACAATAAAAACAAGGGCCCTTTATGTTGAAAGAAACCAGCAGTGTAGAAAATCCTGGAAAGAAAAGACAGCCTCTTTGAACATGGAAAAGATACTCAAAAGTTGTGGGACTTAAAGCCTGAGCGATGACACCCCATCTAGAGGAAAACAGTTCTCCAGAAAGGGAGAAAAACTCCTCCAGGAAACGAGCAGCCACTCTGATGGCCCAGTGTTACAACAAGAAAGCTCATGCTCAATAAGTCAGGAGCAAGGGAAAGAAGTCAGAAGTGAGATAAATGCTCATTAAAAAAAGCAACAAGTAAACCCCTGTGGGTGGGCATCACTGACTGGCTGAGAGCACTAAAAAGCTCAATCGTAAAAGGCCCGGGACCAGATGGAGTATCAAGCGCATCTCAAACAAATAGGCCCAATTGCACAGAGTCTTCTACTCCAGATTTTTAACATGGTTGGAGACAGGGGGGAGTCCCAGACATCTGGAAAAATCCACAATCCACCCAATTTTAAAAAGTGGAAAAGACAAAAGGATCCATGAGCTACAGACCTATAAGTTTGCTAAGTTGACTGCAAACTGCTGGAAAGTGATAACCACTGACTCCGTGGTTTTAGAACCCAACCATAAACTGGACCCAGCCAGACGGCTACAGGCAGCATAGGCACTGATGACCAAGTGGCATACCTCGCTGGACATGAAAATGGCTTCAGAAAAAAAAACCCCTCACAGTGTTCTTGACATGCCCTAAGGCCTCGACAAAGTCGGGAAAAGATGGTTTTGCTACTCAAAGCTCTTACGCCAGGGGAATCGGGGTAGAATGTACTATTGGAAAAAAGACTTTCTTACCCATGACAAGCATCTGTAATTGGATGGAGTGCACAGTCCCAGATTCAAATTAAGAGCAGGAGTCCCACAGAATGGCGTACTGTCCCCATTGTTTTTCCCTGGTATATATTAATGATCTGCCACAAACTCTGCCCAGACATGTATCACCTTCTCTCCATGCTGATGATCTAGCTGTGTTACACCCCCAGGTTTCTAGGTCTGCCATCTTTAAACTCCAGGCCAGCCTGAACAGCGTCATAATGTGGGCAAGTAAATGGGGTCTAGAAAAAAACCGGAGCAAAACTATAGCAACGCTTTTCTCATTGTCAACAAAGGAAGAACACTTCGACTGAAATTTGATGATATCGTTCCCCGTTCCCATACTCCAACCTTTTTGGGAGTTAAACTTGACAGTCGTCTGACGGGAAAACACCCAATAATGAAACAAACAAAAAGGCTGGGGAAACAAAGTGTGATCGGAAGCTGGCTGGAACTACCTGGGAGCTGATATTGAATCCTGAGTCAGGTGTACTGGTGCAGTTGACCCGCCCCTCGAATATGCATCATCGACATGGATATCAGCAGCCCATTCAAACAATCGATACTGGAAAAAACACAAAACGGGTGTCTCGTACTATTTTGGGAGCCATGGAAATCTACACCAATTGTAGAAAGGGAAAAAGGGCACCAACATCAGCCCTTGGAAGACAGAAAAAGGGAAAAAAAGTGATTCTACAGACTGAAAGGATCAAAAGAATGCCTCACATCCACTGCATGAAAAAATGGCGGCTAGAACAAAGAACAGACTAAGCGCACAAGTCTAAACCACAAAGCAAAGAAATAGAAAGTCATCTTGGAACTACTAAATCATAATTCCATACCTGAAGAATTGCTTTTTGATCACTGGGAACCAGACTCAGTACCACTAAACTTCTCAACCTCCACCCCTAAATTATTAAGCAAAGATGCGAGCCTAATCTAGTGAAAAAAGAAATTACAATGGAACATCTCCATTACATTTTTCCCAGAAGACAGCTGGATAAATTTACACAGATGGATGGCAATGGAGCAACCATGAATGGTGGAGCAGGAGTGTACATTAGGCCCCCAGATGCTACCACTGTGTCTCTAGCGGCTCCTACTGGAAGAATATGTTCCAACTACAAAGCAGAACTCATAGCCCTTCTGATGGCAGCAAGCACATGAAAAAGCTGCAAGCAGCTGCAAGCAAAATGGTATTTCTTACAGACTCATTGTCAGCTATACAAGCCCTGGAGGCTAAATCCACTGACAGCACAGTACAAAAACTACAAAGAGACCTTGCTCAGCTTTCAGAAAGGCGAATTACTTTCAGTGGATTCCATCTCACTGTGGCATTGCAGGCAATGGGAGTGCTGATGTCTTAGCTAAGGAGGGCAGTGCCAAAGACAAATTCCAACCCCTTTTCTTTTCAAGAGGTCAAACCCTCATACAGAGAAAATCTGCAGTAGACTGGAAAACAAACACTGGATATGATTATGGAAAGACTCCCTCAAAGACCTAAGCAGAACAGACCAGGTCATTATATTTGACTCGCACCCGGGCACTGCAGACTCAACAAACCCCCCCTTTCAGACTAGGAATAAGTCAAACGGCTCTCTGCCGGTGTCGCAGGCAGAACAGACCCAGAGCATATCCTGCAAGACTGTCCTCTTCTGTGAGGCTGAGAAGCAACTGTGTGGGCCCCACCCAGTCGACCTGAAGCTAAAACTTTGGAAACCTGACAGACCTGAAGCTGTCTGCCAGTTTTTGGTCACAGTAAATTAGCCATGACCAGAGATGCTGGGGAAAAAGAAGAAGACTGAATTTTGAGGAATTTTCCAAAAAATTTATACAAAATTAATATTTAATATATCCTAAAAATCATGTGTAATATTTTAGATATTACAACTGCGCACTTTAGAGTGAAAACAGAATTCATTTACATTCATTAGATTCAGAGCCTTAGGATTTGAAATTTGGTTTTGGTGGGCCCTTTGTATTGTTTCCATTGCAAGCTTTGACATTTTTTTTTCAAATTTTTTCTACTATTCTAAGTCATAATTATTCAAAATGGTTATACAAATTTTACATTAATATGAAAACAAAAAAAATAGCTTCATGATCCCCTGAATCCCCTTAGCTCAGATCACATACAAATCACAAAAATGGTATCAAGTGTTTGATATGTAGCGTTCAAAAAAAAGTTCAAATATTCATATAATATTGTCACTGTCAGTATTTATTTCATTTGCAGATGTTTGACCACAGAAAGTGTTGATAGCACTTTTTTAATTCTAGGGGCATTTCAGTCAGTTTCATGCTGTACATTCTGGCAATAGAAGATGGTGAGTGTGAATAAGTTTTTCTGCACTTTCCTTGCCAGCTAATATTTGCCTTTATCTGTAAAAGAAAATTTATAGCTCTGTATGTGTTTGTTTTGTGTGTGCGTGGTTGTTTTAGAAAAGAAATGTTGGCGAGGAAACAATAAAACGGTAAACAGGCTTTCAGAAAATCAAATCAGATGTGCCGTGCCATGGCTCCTCTGAATTTATAGCGGGTGAAGCAGAAGAAGAAAAGAAATGTTTAGTATACTTTAATTTTGCTACAAACTTGAAATTTGACTGGTGGGTAGTTTCCATAGTTTAGACTAGTGCCGTCCAAATTTTTGTATATTGGGGCTCATCTAACTGATAGTTATAAAGGCTTGGTGCCATGTGACGTTTGCAACAATACTACTAATAATAATAATAATAACAAAAGTAATATTAATATAGTGCCCAAAGATTCCTTTATGGAGAACTGATCTCTGGAAAGAGGCTGACTGAAAGATCCCAAATACTTTATAAAAATGTTGTTGCATTTTTAAAGGCATAAACACATGCACATAGGAAATAGATCAAAGACAGATGTACCTGGAGAATTTACATTTTGGAGCAGGCTGTTGCATTTGAGCACAGCCTGATCAAACAAACAGAGAAAAAATGGTTTTACTGTAAGATGCAATCCTATCTTGAGAGACCTGCCTCATCATTTAGGTGGGAAATTTGTAACAGAGACTATCACTCATAGACTTTCCCAACAAAGCTGTGAATACTATCCCAAAAGCAGAGCTCTTTGGTCCTGAGACTGAAAAACCTACTACTAATATTACCGTGGCATCTGTAGTGGCTCGTCCCCAAACACCTGGTTCAACTCTTTCGGAAGGCAGGGTTTTGGAGCAAATTCATTCCTGGATTTTTACGAGCGGTAAAAATAGACCCACCGTTCAGAAAGCAATTTGGGAAATAATGAACATATAAGTGGTGCCTAGAAAATCGACGACTCATTAACTTTTTGGTTGATGGCTAAGTCCTGTAAAAGGGTATGCCACAATTTTCATTTTCATGAATTTATATGAATCATCATCAGACATATTCTACTATCATTGTGTTCAATTTGATTTCACATCAGGCAAGTTTTACCATCATTTTTTTCTTATTTGATTCCATATCAGACTTATAATACCATAATTTTTTTGTATTGATTTATCTCTCTCTCTTTTTTATAAGTGAATTCATATCAGACAAAAACCTGTTGCAGTATTTTGTACAATTTCCCAGACTTAACCCAGCCTATGACGAAAAGCTGTCGATGAGCTCAGTTGAGATGAAGTTGATCGAGGTTGCATGATTTTGAAGAACAAAATGTTGCCCTTCAGCAGCTGAGGTTTGTTACTCAAAAATAATTTATACAGTAGACTGATTTTGTGTGTCTTGTACTGAATAGTATTAAATAATATGGAAATTTACACCTTCTTGTCAAGTGTTGTTCATCAGTTCTGTTATTGATTCTCTTGCCCTGTCTCTTTCTCCATTAATTTTTTTCTATGGACACATGATCTATATGATTTTCTCTCATACTCTAAAATTGGAACTGCTTCCTTTGATTTTTGAGTAAACTTTCTCTTCCACTTGCTCTCAACCGTAGCTTTTCATTGTGCCCTTGGATTTTTTGCATGATTCTCTCTCTCTCTCTTTGCCTTTTACCCGGGTTGGGGCATTAGGCCCTCAACCAACTCATGCCAAGTCTTCCTATCTCCAGCTATCTCCTGCAGCTCCCTCCAGCTCTTCTTTATATTGTTGATCTCCGCCTCAAATCTGTCTCATGTTTTCTGGCCTCCCCTTCTTTCGCTGTCCCTCGGGTTCAGACAAGGACCCTTCTTGTTTTTATTCCCCTCCGGTTTGCAAGTGTGTCTATCCAGCGCCAGCGTCTTTTAACCTGTTCGTTCACTGGAATCTGTCTTGTTCTCTCCATAAGTTCCTCATTTGTGACCCTATCATACCATCTTATTCCTCTATTCTGCGCAGACACCAGTTGATGAATGTTTGCAATTTATGCTATTGTTTTAGTTGTTCTCCCTGTTTCTGACCCATACAGTAGAACTGCTTTAACATTAGAGTTAAATATCCAAATTTTGTTCTAGATTTGATTTCTTTGGACTTCCAAATGTTTCCCAGTGCAATGAAACCTCCTCTTGCCTTCTGTATTCTTATTTTAACATCTCTATCTGTTCCACCCCTTTGTCTACGTTGCTGCCCAAATATGTGTATGATTCTACCTCTTAGTGGATTTCCCCAGGAGATTGAGTTTCGTTTGCTTGGTTTTAAATTTTCAATATCTTTGTCTTTCCCTTATAATATTCAGCCCTAGTTGCTGGGACCTTTGATTCAATGTGTTAAGCTTATCCTGCATCTGATTTGTGTATGTGACAGAAGGGGTATATCATCAGCGAAGTCCAGATCATCCCAGTTGCTCTGTCAGGGGTCCATTGGATTCCATTTCTGGTGTTTAATTACTGTGGTCTTCATAATCCAGTCTATTGTCAGTAAGCCAAATGATAGAAGACACCCCTGGCCCCCTTTTTTTAGCATGATTAATTGATAATAATAATATTTTCCCCATCAAAGATGATAACAGTTTCAGCATGTGTTTTTGCCCTCTCTTGTGTGTGGAGGCGTTGGGTTCATTCCTGGAATGCAGTCCCCTACAACAGGGGGGCATCAAATCATTTGGATTGTGGGTGTTGTGTATCTTTTGCCCCTCATTTTCTGTATCTCAGCAGGGCAATGATTTTGCATAGGTTCCCCTTGTGATTTACCCAGCACATTTGGCGGTTTTGATAGAGGATTCTACTTTTGTTTTATCAAGGCTTTTAAGGACACATTAAGATTTTTTTAACTTTTTTTTTTCCACCTCCGGTTTTTGCCCCATACTTTTATACATCAGCTGTTTTGGGATCGTTTATCGACATCCGCGCAATGCCCCGGCCCCCTCCCCTGGGCAGTCTAACAGAATGTGAATTTGGAAATCTTGGCTTCATGAGGACATATCTGGAATTTTGCTCAGCCATTTTATTCTGATCAATATATTGGACCTTTGAAGCAGTTAAAGTTTTCTTGCCTTTCTGTATAGACTGTCCTTTGGCATGGTTACAACAGCGTGGTTAGCACTATGGTAAACTTTTAGCTTTGTTGGCAAGGTTTATCCTTTTCCCACCCCCTTCATCCCCAGTTTTCCCAAATGAAACACGGGCTGGGTTTCCTTTTTGACCTCAAGGGTGGTCGTGTTTGGCTTTGGATGGATGCTGTCAAGATAAGGAAAAAGTTTTAAAAAGCAAAAGTTGCTGGTTTTTTAATATTGATGATTGGGTAATGTTACTACTTTTAGGACAGGTTGAAACAGGACATCAGTTTTCTGGTTTTTGGGGGAAAATATTAACACACCCAAAAACATAAAAAACCCTTTCCCATGTAGGTCCATATCTTCCTCAGAGTTGGTACAACGTCATCGCAAACAACAATTTGAGATGTTTAATTCCCCTCAACTTGATGGGTATTCTAATCCAGATTAATTGATAGGACCATTACCATTGCACAAAGTAGTAACTTTTTCTCACGGGAAAAGATTCAGTGCGATCAAACTCTAGTAAAACCCCCATTGTAATTTTTTTTGAAGATGAGCAAGATTTGTAAAAATTTTTTTTAAATTGTTTTTATGTTTTTTCCCATCGCCTGAATGTTACGGGGCCCAAAATTTTGGGGGTGTAAAGAATAAAACTTTACCTGTATGTGTGGGGTGACAAAGAGTTTGGCTGAATGGATCATGTTCCTAAACTTGTAGAATCTATGCTTTTAGGGCCTCCCAAAAATAATTGCGGTACACATTCTTGAAAAAAGATCAAACATATCAAAAAGGGTGATGAAAATTGGTTTGTCGAATGCAAAAAAAAGAAAAATTTTTTTCCCCAAAACATGTTGCTCTCTTATTGATTTTAACTCCCAAGGTTATTTTAAAAAGGCTAAATTTGAAAATGGGACCTAAGTTTTATCAACTGTCTCTGATGGGAAAAGGGAAGTTGATTTCCCCATTGAGATGCAGGCTGCTAAAAAATCCCCAGTCTTTTCCCCCAGGGGATCAAATCAAGTACTTTTGAACCGTGGAGTACGACCTCAGCGCAATAACAGAAGTCAAAAAATTTGATTATTAAATACTAGTTACATTTTCTATATTTGTCTGGGGGGAGAACATTTACCCCGAAAATCATTGAAAGAGACAGAAACAAAAGAGATAATTCTGAACAGCTTAATTTTAGGACAGGAAAAAATGTCAATATTGGAATTGATAGTCATTACTCAGGGCAGGCGTTTGTGGGATCCATTATCATCTTTTCAGCCAGCATGACACATGATGATGATGGTATTTACCAATTCAAGAATGCACAGGGAAACAAAAGTAGATCTTGGTTATCTGAGTGTATGTTTAAAAAATAACACCCGAAAAGTCTTTTATTGGAATGAAACTGACCCACACTTAAGGAATGTCAGGTGTACAATAGTCTAAGATGTCAAAAAGTGCGAGGAACAGAAAATATGGATCAGTCATGAAACCCGCGACAGACTTGAAGGTATAGCTTGATTTTTTTTTAAGATCCAAAGCATTTGGGTTTCAGCTCTTGGCTGGTGTGGAATTAACCCTTTTGGGTTTGGGGCCCCGAACACCGTGAATCTGGTGAACCTGGGCTTTTCTGCCCCCCGGTTTAACCCCCTCCAGGGCTTGTCACCCCCTGTCACGCCTAACCGCTGGGTAAACGGGCGTTGGGGATTAGTGACTTCAATACAGAACTTTCATTGGCACCTCCTCCGCCCGGAGGAAGGGGGTCTTCACTCATCTATGCTTAAACCCAAAAATTTTTTTCGGGTGGAAAACAAAAAAAAGGAATGTCAGCAGGAACCAATATTTCCATTGGAAAATATTTTTGGGGTGCCTTACCTACAGCAAATGCCTATGCAAACCGCCAGATCACAATGAAGGGGCAACGGGTTTATAAAAACAAATGCAAAATGAATATAGATGAAGGTAACCTGAGAACTAGATGTTGTCATGGGGATCATAATGATATATTATCTACTTTTTTCCCAAAACTTACTTTTTTGATGTACAAAAATTTTACCTCTGAAAATTGGGAACACAGTATATATGGTAGGGGACACGTAATAGAAAGCATGCCGCCACACAAAAAACAGTCAAACCTTGCTACACCTAACGTGAGGCGATGCAAAAAAGAAGAAAAAAAAACAAATTTTTTTCCTTTTTCCTTTTCATTCCTGGGCATATATTCCCCCCAGTCAAAAATCAAAACCGTTGCTCGTCTACAGATGACACTGGCAGAAAATATCTTTTTCTTAACCAAAATTAAGGGGTCAATGCGGCCAGATGTCCCTGTGAGGTAAAAGTGCACAGCTTGAATCTTAGAATAAGCTGGTTTCTGATTATCTTCATTTATTATAATGAGTTTTCCTCTTTTTTTTCTTGACCCGAGACATACTAATCAATAATGGCTGTCACTTCTGATGGTGTCTTTTTAGGGCAGCTGCAAAAACTCCTCAACCTTCTCGATCTTCAATCCCGGCTGGTAACCCCCGGGACTGTATTGTGTTCTTTTTGTTTCTAGGCAAAAATTTATACCTGTCCGACATCTGTGGGAA
Organism: Arion vulgaris; assembly: GCA_020796225.1. Taxonomy (NCBI): domain Eukaryota; kingdom Metazoa; phylum Mollusca; class Gastropoda; order Stylommatophora; family Arionidae; genus Arion; species Arion vulgaris. Next base: position 12,182 of record JADZMA010001619.1, read on the forward strand.
CCTTAAACAGTCATCATTTGCATTCTTGTCAAAAAAACATTCCAAAAAAATGGCTGAAAAACAAAAAATTTTTGTTTTATGTTTGCCAAGTTAGTTGTCTTTTGTCTATCTCTCTTGTTTTTTCTCCCTCTGGAAACCATAGCATAGCTGTTCTAGTGATGATACGTGATCACTTCAGGATATAAATTCAGTTCTAGCATTTTTTTTTATTGTGGTGTGTATTATATTGTAGATGTTAAAAATATGTTCTTGGGTTTGGGGATATTTTTTCCCGAAATTTGAAAAAATTTCCTTAGGAATTTGATAATTGATTATAATTTTGAAACTTTATCTGTTACTCTTAATAATTAACTTCATATTATATGCCTGTGTATTCCCCGGGGCTTAAAGGAGCAAGAATAGTAACACTATGACCTAAAAGGTATTTTAGGCGACTAGGTATCCCTAGGGCTACTCTAGTAAAAAAAAGCGTAGAAAATCTTATTGCTGGCCTACTTGTAGGCCTCTGATAATGTTCCATTCTTAGCTCAGATCACATACACATCAAAAAATGGTTTAACAAGTTGTTGATATGGGCGTTAAAAGAAAGAAAAGATGATATACAAGTATATAGAACACATTTGAATTAAATATTCTTTGTTGGTGCTTGTATTATGGTGTTTCAGATGTTGATTAGAATGTTTTGACCTCAGTCTACACTAATATCTTCCTTGTTCCTCTTCCTGGTTCAATATTCCCCCCATAAAAAAAATTTATTTTAAAAAAGGGGAAATTTTTTCAGTTGTTTAACCACTTGTTGGAAGGTGATGACAATTTATGGATTTATTCAGTGTTTCTGGAATATCCCATAATCCCCAAAACTCACCTTCATCTTTGTCCCAGGGCATTCGGGGTTTGTTTACGAAGGCGGATGCACTGGCAAGTCTTCTTAAATGGACCTTCAATGGAAAAGGACATCATCAATGCTTTAAGAAAAACATTTGAAGATATCAATGAAGAAGATAAAGGGCATTTCTATCGGTTGCAAAAAATTACAAACCGATGGTTCGTGGGGGAAAAACATGAGAGAAACCACAGTAGATACATAAACCACCCAAAGAGCGAAGTTTTTTTAAAACCCCTGAAGATGGCAGCGAAGTCGGGCAATTGGGTGCCCAATAAATGATCCTCAAATAACTAGGAAGGGTTTTTCCCACATATGGATCAGGACCACTTATAAAGGAGAAAATAAAACCACACTCCCAACATATAGTAAAATGCAACAAAGAATGATTGTAAAAGGACTATCAGTCTAATTATATAAAATTTAAATTATTACAAAAACCCCCAAATAAGATACTTTTTTTTAGTACAGGCCTCCTGAAAGGGATAACCCCCATGTCCTTAAAACTTCTTACTGCCTGAAATCAGTTTTTTTGGGTGGTGTAGGACGGAACATTACCTGTAAATTTAATGACGCATGGTAATCAGTTGTCAAAAACTTTTCAGTTGGTTTTTAAAAAATGCCCCTGACAGAAAAACTCCTGGCGTTACGGGAATTAAAACGGGTCTCCCAAAAGGAACCCTTTTAGTGTAAAAAAAAGAAAAAAGGTATCAAAACTGTATGCAAATTATATGGGGATTTTTTTTGTCATTTGAAATAATTCCTAATAAACTTTATCTATCTAGTTTTTTTTAGAAATATTTTTAATTTCTCTTACAGGTGATTCATGTTCAATTTTCTGTCTGGCCACAATGACCAGAGATGTTTTACATTATCAAATCAGTTCTCTTCTATTGAATCCCTGCACATACACTTTCTGTCGGGTCAAATTAATCTTGGCTTATTCCCGACAATTTGCAGAAAGTAGCTCACATTTTAATAATTAAGACATTAATAGACAAAATGGTTGTTTTTTTTTGTTTCTGTTTGTTTTTTATATAATTTTTTTTTGTGATTACCAATTGTTGTTTTTTCTATGGAAATCATCATTGGGTTTCTGCTAGTGTGAAAGGGATATATGATACAGAGCGATCCAAAACTTCGAAAAACGAAAGGTGGGATGAGAATGAAGAAACAGTTTTGAGTCCCCTGGGGGGATTGGGGTTCTGTGGTTAACAGTTTGCCTTCGTTCATAGGCACAATGAAATAATGTGAAGACAGCACCAGGGTCAGTGGTTGGGTAACCCGAACCCCACTCCACCTTCTTGTGGGAGGGGACCATAGAAACAGATTGGGACATGGTCTGGCCCCCACACATGATTGCTCCTCTCTCTTTCTCCAGTCCTTCCAGTCTACCCAAGTGTAGGGTCCTTTATGATATGTCTGATTTTCCCCATTATTTGTTATGATCATATTTTAGAAAGGGAAAAAATGATTGGTCTGTTTGTTGTATGGGAAGGGGTTTCATTCTTACAGTTTTTTAAAGGGAAACTTCGTTTTTCTAATTACTTCTTTAGATTAAAAACACTCATTGAATCCGTTCCACGTTTGTCAAAATTTGGGGCTTGAAACCACCATGGCAAATGTTTACCCAAAAAATTACATTCAAAAATAGAACCCATTTTTCTCAGTCTTGTAGTTCATATTGATAAAAAAAAAATTCAAAATTTTATTACTGTTGACAGGAAGGTTAGAATGTGTTGTAACAACTGGTAAAAATTTATTAAAAAAAAAAAAGTGGATATACAAAGGGGAAAATTTGAACACAACATTTCCTCAATGTTACATTGGGAAATAATTTAAAAAATTTAATTAAAACATGGGAAAAAAAAAAGCTGTGGGGGTTGATGATTCCCACACTATAAAGGGATCTTCTTCTTTAATTTATGTCTAGGAAAGGGATAGTCCTAAAATTTCCCAAAATCTCTATCCAAAGGGCATCTTTCCCGATCCTTCCTCTCTCCCCATTTTTTTGCATTCCTTTTTTAACTCCGCCTCCCGGTGTTCCCGGGGCTTCCCTTACCATTACGGGAGCCCGATTTTCCCTTTTGGATTTCCCGGTTGTCATGATCCCCCCCTTGCATGCCCTTCTTCCTTTGTAGCCCCTTTTTCCTTGTGTGGGGAGCTATAATTTCCCTGATTGTGGTTTTTGTGCTATTTGTGTTTTTTATGGTGGGGTGAATCCCCATTCTCAACCTCCTTTGTCATCTCTTTGACCCCGGGAGTTACGGGGCCCCAAATTTGGGGGTTAAAGAATAAACCACTGTTACCTCCCCGCGTTGAAGCGATTAAAGGGGGTTTTGGGTGAAAACGGATCATGTGTCCCAAGCGTGTAAATCTTTGCGTTTGGGGCCTAAAACCAATTTTAAGTATACCCCTTCTTGGGAAGATCAAACATTTAAAAATGATTAAAATTGATTAAACGAGCAAAAGAAAAAAGAAGATCTCTTTGACATGAATGGTAGGGAACTGTGGTTCTTTTTTTAACCCCCATTTTGGCCTTATGGCCCGGTTCATCCGTTTTTTGCAAACATTTGTTTTTTGGGTTTGATTCCCAGCGGACAGCATCATTTCAAAACCTCCTTGTCCTCTTCACTTTTCATGGCGGTAACAGTCTCTATTCTTTCACCCCAATAAGGGCTTGGGGACCCTTGGGTCTCCATAAAATTTGTCCCGCTTGTGTTATGGAGGTCCCGTGTCGACTTTGTCCCCCCAAACAGAGGACTACAGTCATATGTTTAAGTCCCGTCATGCCCCCACAGGACCAAATGCAGAACACAATACCTCAAAAACTATTGTCTTCAGAGACAAAAATCTGATGATTTATGATGCCCTTCCATCTCCAGCAAATTTCCCTCAGTTTAACATCTTTTTTCGTTTTACTATTTTGTTTTTTTTCAGTACAAGTCAGTTTTATCAAACTGATTCTGTCAAAGGGAAAAATAATCTGACAATTTATGTCAGTTACAAATTCATTGACATTTAAATTAAATTTGTCATTTCATCATTATACATCTTGCCAAACAGGGACCATCAAAACCACAAATAGCAAAGCTGTTGCTGAAAGAAAATCTGGCATATCCTAAAGGGCGTGATAAAAGTAAACTATCATTGTTTTCCGGCACCCTTTCGTTCAGTAGTTTCCCGCTTTCTGGATGGGTGAGGTCTTTTTACCTTTTTAAAAAACACGGAGAATTTGCTTCAAAAACCCCGTGGTTTGAAACCCGATCGCGGGGTTGTATCGGCTCACACGCGGCTAAGGGGTCCGGGGGTTTGCACAAATTAAAAAAGTTCAAAACAACCCAGAAGAGGCTGAAGTGGGCTTGGGGCGACTGGTCGGGACTGTATGGGATAATAAACAAATAAGGACAATTTCTACTGGAAAGATCAAAGCATATGTTCAGTTAAGAACATGTTGGACTGAATTCCACCTAAACAGAATAAACTCTACCAAAATACAATTAGAAAGTGATCTTTAATCAGACATAAACATATCGCGTCCCGGAAC
>JADZMA010001620.1:0-16608 GCA_020796225.1 Arion vulgaris
ATGCAAGTCACAGACAAGTTGTGGCCCTGTTTTCCCCTTTTTCCCCAGTCTGCCGGCCGTATGGTTTATTTTGGGCGGGGAAAAAACACCGTCATACACTGACCCTCATTGTTCCCCTTCCAAATTTCGTTCTTTTAATTTGAAAGCCATGTTTATTATTTTTTTTATTTCTTGATAAAAATTTCGGCTCTTAAAATAACAAATTTAAAAACTTCAACTCTCCCTATTGATGCCCCCTTGTGAAGTCCTTTGTCTGTTTGACATTCATTTCTCAATACGTTTTTGTCAAGTGGACAAATGTACTCTTCTTCTTCTTCTTTCTCGAATCCTTTTGCCTCAGCGTCAGGTCAGGAAGAATTTCTAAAACCCCCTAGTATGCGCTTCGTAATGTCTCTTTCGTCGCCTCTGTTATCTCGGGGGTCCATTTTTTTGCGTGCCGGCCTTTTGCTTTTACCCATTGTATCGACACATTGCTCTTTGGGTGCACTGTCTGGGGTAATCTCCTAGAACCATTTAATTTTTTTTTCTTGATTCATTGATGTTGTCCATTTTTTCCCTGTTCTTCATTTCTAAACCGGTCTCTTCTTTTTTCCCCCAGCTTCTAGAACTTCATCTCTGTTGTGACTATTTTTTCTTCTTCGTTTGTTCCCCCAGCGCCCCAGGTTTGGCACTGGAAACATAATGTGGGGAGAAAGATTGTTTGAACATTCTTTTTTTGTGTTCATGGTGACTTTTTGCATCAAAATTGGCGCCATTTGCCCTATCATTTGATTTGCTTTGTTCATCTTGTTGAATTTCATTAGTTATTTTTCCCATTTCAAAAAAAATCTCCCCATGTGTAAATCTTTTACTTGATTTATAGATATTATCGATGTAGATGTTGGTAGTTTTTCTCTCTGGCAATTCATTACTTTTTTTGTATTTAATTCTCTTTGTATTCGTTACATGCTAACTGGAGTCTGTTGATGTGTTTTTGTAGCTGTTCTTCTGTTGTTGATATGATTGCCTGATCGTCTGCAAAAATTCTTTTAAAAAGGTTTCCCCAGTTTTTTCCCTTTGGGGTGTTGCTTTTTTAAAAATTTGGTAAATTCGTATGAATAGGGGGGATGTACCCCCTTTCCCCCTATCGGGGGAATTTTCGTAATCTGTATTTTTTTAATCTCATTGGCTGTCAGTATAAACGTTCTTAAAAGGTTGATTAGGTGTTCATTAACCCCATAGGTTGTTATTATTTTCCACAACTTTGCCTATCTACCGGTCGAACCCCGATCTAAAATAAACTGTAAATGTTTGTCGGATTATAGTCCTTTCTACTAACTGTCGAGGGCGAATATTCGTCTGTACAGTTTTGTTCTTCCGAATCCCATTTGGATCATTAAGCTGTGGCTCGATGATGTGGCGGACCCTTTTTTCTCAATATTTTCGAATTTTTTCCCAGTGTGGCTCAGTGCGCTATGCCTCTATATTTTTACAGTCCCTCTTCTCCCTTTTTCTTCTTCCAGATGGGAACAATTTGTACTTTCCCCCAATCTTTGTTTTTTTGTGACCCAGACGGTTGAATAGTCATGGGCCAGCGGGATTCCTACCTCTTTATTGTTTTGATTGGGTGGGGGATTTGGGGGGGTTTGTTTTTTTGGGGGATTTTACAGTTTCTGATTCTGTTTTATTGGTTCTATTCTGAAGTTACGTTTCTGTGTTTCTTAGTGTTCGTTGGTTTTTATTTGGGGTTGAAGTTCACTAAAATTTCCCATCTGTTCATTATCTTTTTTGGTTTAAAGGCTTGGCCTTTTTCATCTTAATAATTTCATTGGGTCATTTTTCTTTTTTTCCCCCAAAACAATTTTTTTCTTTATAATTGTCTTGTTAAATTTTTTGTAGTCTAATTTAATGTTTCGCCATAATCCCATCTTGTTTTTGACTTCTTTATTATCTCATTTTTTTTTCTAGCTGTTCTCTCATAGTCCTTTGATTTTGTTTTTTAATTGTATCTGTGTTTTCCCTTTCCCTGTTTTTTTGTTTCCCCCAAGTTGTGATTTTTGGTCAGGTACCTCTGTTTTTTACTTTTCCCAAAGTTTCTTTGGCTGCTTCTAATAAAGTTCTCAAATCTGTCCATTCTTCTTCTCTGACTTGCTTTCTTATTAGTTTAAAAAAATTTCTGGACTCAAGATTGACTCTTGTTTTGACATCTTTAATTTTTGATTTTGATTATTTCTTTTGTAGTCGTGTTTCCCCTCTGGTACTCTTTCTTTTGTTCTGATAGTCAAACTCCCCTTTTTGGTCCGTGTCTTGCAAAATTTAACCCTAGCGTCTACCACTGACAAAGTTTTCCATCTTATATTTTCCGGAAATTAAATAAACAATCTATTTATCATTGTTTCATAACCTATTTTTAGATGGCACACGCGAACTTTAAATTCCCCCTTTTCTTCACCCGTCAATTAATTGTCTTTTGAAAAATTCAAACAAAAATTTGGGTTTTTCTAATTCTGGGTTTATAACAAACACTTTTCCCTCCTAACATTACGTAGAATGTATACATTAAAAAAAACTGTGCCCAGATATTTAAAAACTTAAAAAAGCCCAAATAAATATTTTTGATTATTTTTAACTTTTAATTACAAATTTTTTTTTTTTTGGGAAAAAGTTATTTAAAACTTTAAAAAATACAAAATACAAACTTTTTAATAATGTTTACGTCTCTCCCCCTCCCCACTACTATTCCAAATGTTAGAAATTTTTTAAACATCTCTTGCTTTTGATTTTTGTTTCTCTAAATTTCTCTTTTTTCAAAACTTTCTCTCTTCCATGAAGGACTCTGAAAAAATATTATTTTTAACTTTGGCCCCATTTTAAATTATTTTCTCTTCTTTTTTAAGTAATCTTTTGTTTTGACAATATATTTTTTATTTTCTGATTTTTTCATCAATATTTTTTGTATGTTTCTGACTGTTTCTCTGTAAGATAACAAATCTAATTGTATGTCTCCCTGTTTTCTGCTTGAAACTTTTTTGTAACCAAGACTAACATAAATGTTATACTGTAAGTGAGACTGCAAAATGATATCTGTAAGTGAGATGTAAAATGTTATCTTAAGTGAGACGCAAAAATTTTAAACTGTAAAGACTGGAAAATGTTTACTGAAAGTAAACCATAAATGTTAAACTGTAAGTGAGTAACAAATTTATACTGAAAGTGGGAACTAAAAAAATGTTATACTGTAAGTAGACGGTACAAATGTTATACTGTAATAAGACTAAAAATGATTTTTGTAAGTGAGACTCTAAATTTATATTAAAATGAGATAACAAAATGTTTCTGTAAGTGAGACTTGTACAAATGTTATACTGTAAGTGAGACTAGCATAAATGCTGTAAGTGAGACAAAATTAAAATGTTATACTGTAATGAGACTCATAAATGTTAAACTGTAAGTGAGATATACAAATGTTATACTTAAGTGAGACAAACATAAATTTATACTGTAAGTGAGACTATAAAATTTATACTGAAAGTGAGACTAGAAAAAAATGATATACTGTAAGTGAGACTAACATAAATGTTTACTGTAAGTGAGACTAGCATAAATGTTATATGTAAGTGAGACTACAAAATGTTATACTGTAAGTGAGACTTGTACAAATGTTATCAAGTGAGACTAAAAAATTTTATACTGAAAAGTAGATATTTCAAATTTTACTGAAAGTGAGACTAGCATAAATTATACTGTAAGTGGACTAGCATAAATGTTATCTGTGAGACAGTATAAATGTTATATTTAAAGTGAGACTACACAAATGTTATACTGTAAGTGAAACAAAAAATTTTATGTAATGAGACTAGCACAAATGTTATCCTTAAGTGGACTAACATAAAAAATACTGTAAGGGTCCCTTTTTTCCTTTGGACTCACAAATGTTATACTGAAAGTGAGACTAACATAAATTTATACTGAAAAGTGAGACTAGCAAAAATTTTATACGAAAAATAGACTAACACAAATGTTATACTGTAAGTGAGACTACCCAAAAATTTTATACAAGTGAGACTCCAAATGTTAACTGTAAGTGAGACGCACAAATGTTATACTTGAGGGGACTAGCACAAATGTTATACAAAGTGGCGTACAAATGTTATCTTAAGTGAACTACACAAATTTATATGAAGTGAACAAACCAAATTTTAACTTGGTAAAACTACAAATGGTGAGCTGGACAAACTATTTCTCCCAAAAATCATGATTTCTTCTATTATTTCTAAGTTAAAATCACAGCAGAAATGTTGCAAATTGACTGCGAACGGGAGGGAGGGAGGGGCGTGCAAAGACCCCCCCCAGTTAAAAGACTAAATCAAAGTTCCAGCCAGATAGAGCAAGCGAAATAACTTTCCATTTCCCATTAGAGATAATTACTTGTCGTCGGATCAATGGGTTTTGGTCTGCTTTGACAAGTTCTCGGTTCCCCAGCCCGGTCAAACAAAATTTAAGACTATCAACAAGTACAATTATCTGGTGATATCACGCGTACACGTGTGCTGACATACTAACAAAAGACATATGACACACATCTCAAAAACTTGTCTCAACAAATATAATCTGATAGAAGAAACTGACGTAATCAATCAAATCAATCGGCCCAATCAATAAAGAAATCACCCAAAAGGGGGTTATTCCTTATAGAAGGTTTTTTTTGCATCCTATTTTATTCTCGTTATAGGGTATTATTTGTACGTCAACTTTTTATTCTTTTATAGAAGGTATTGTTTTTTTTACATCTACTATTTTATTCTTTTTATAGAAGGTATTTTTGATCACTATTTTATTCTTTTTTAAGAAGGTATTGTTGTGTTGTCATCTCTATTTTATTCTCGTTATGAAGGTATTTGGTCGTCAACTATTTTATTCTTTTATAAATTTTTTTTTAAATCTACTTTTTTATTCTTGTTATAAAAAATTTTTTTTGTACATCAACTATTTTATTTTGTTATAGAAGGTATTGTTTGTACATCAAATATTTGATTCTCGTTATAAAAGATATTTTTGATATCTACTATTTTATTCTTTTATAAAGGTATTTTTTTAAACATCAAATTTTGATTCTCGTTATAGAAGATATTGTTGTATATCTCTATTTTATTCTTTTATAGAAGGTATTGTTTTGTACATCTACTATTTTATTCTTGTTATGAAGGTATTGTTTGTATATCTCTATTTTTTTCCCGTTATAGAAGGTTTGTGTTGTCATTATTATTTTATTCTTGTTATGAAGGTTTTTTCCCCCCCCATGAGGCCATTACCTTGTAGTGGTGGGGGGGCTTGCGTTCAATGATACGTGAGCTAGGACGGGAACATTTTCCCCGGGAAAGGGTCAAACCGGAAAAGGTCACTAAAGGGGGACGACAAACATGGTCTTCTGGTCCCCCAGGTTGGGGTTGGGCTTAGACTAACGATCCCACCCTTTTAAAAAAAATTAAAGTTACGGAAAAAACAACAAAATGCAACCTATCTACGGCATAAAAGGGCTAAAGTCATTGACTCACATGACTGGAAGGGGTAAAAGCCAAAAGGAAGCTTTTTCATGAGGACAAAGCCCTGAATGCAAAACCAAAGCCCAAAATTTGGGATGTGGAATGTAAAAACAATGTACGAAACCGGAAAAGCAAAATAACACAGAAATGAAGATATAATCTACATATCCGGTTTGAGCAGATGGAGGGGAAATGGAAAAGTACCCGCCCCGGAAAACGTCCCTGGACGGACTTTCACCGAAGGGTAGCGGTAACCCTAAAAAAAGGCGTGGAAAAAGTGTCTTTGAATAAACCTATCAGCCGTTTGATTAAGATAGAAAAAGGGAAGCATACAAACATCACAATCCTAAAATTTTCCCCAAACTAATGATGCAAAGTAAAAAAAAGACTCTTCACAAAAACCTACAAGCGAATTAACAATACCATCCAATTTATCATTTTATGGGAGATCAAAAATGGAAGGTGGGACAAGACAACACAGTTATAGAACTATGGGAAAAATTTGGATGTGGTTGATGAACAAAAGGGAAAGGGAACGTTTGAAAACTTTGCGCTGAAAAACCCGTTATAGGAAAACCTTTCAACATTTAGATATCACAAATTAACATGGTTTTCCCCTATAGAGAAAAAAACCAAATGACCATAAAGTCAATGGCCCCTGGAAACCCGCTGTAATTTTTAGTCAAGAGGGGTCAGATGTTGTCGACCACCCCCTACCCGTTTATTAAAACAAACTAAAAACGGAAAACAGAAAAAACTTAAAAAGGGGTTCGTGTGGATAGACTAAAAAGAAGTAAGGGATAAGTTTATAATGCAGAAAAAGAACAGTTTCCCAAGCCTAAAAAGGAAAGGAAACGGATGGGCAAAACTAGATAAAACATGGGGACAACATGCATCTATATATGAAGCGTGAAACATGTCTGGGGTCCGCAAAAAAGAAAGAATGGATAACCCCAACAACTGAAAATAATGCAGCCGAAGAATTTTAAAAAAAAATTTTAAAAGCAAAGTCCAAAGGGGCAAAAAAGATCCCAAGAACAGTAAAAAAGCGCAAAGTAAAAAAAAATCAAACGGGCTGGGGGCTGAAAAAAGAATGTATGTTGAAGACCGGCTCAGGCAAAAGAAACAAAAAGGGGAAGGGACATGTACACAATTACAAAGCTAATGGCGGAAACATTACGGGAGATAAAAATTTCCATAAAGGAAAAGAATGGAATACTATTGAAAACGGAAAAAGGAAACAAAAATACGATGGACAGAGCATTTTAAAAATTCTAAATAGACCACCCAACGGTATGGAAATCCAGAACCAACAGAAATTAAAAATTGGCATTAAAACCCCCAGCCGGGATGAGATCTTACAGCAATTAAATCTTTTAAAGAATAACAAGGCACCAGGGAATGATAACAAACCAGAACTATTCAAAAAGACCCAGAACAAGCTAATATTTGCAACCCTTTTTTCCCTACTATATGGAATCCCCAAAAAATACCTATGGGAACAGGGGAGTCATCAAAGACCCCCAAAAAGGCCCCTTTTGCCGTTGTAATAATTGGCGTGGAATAACACTGTTTTCTGCCCCAAGTAAATCTTGCAAAATCATCTCCGTATTACTGATGCTTGGATGAAACTGAGAAAGGAACAAGCAGGATTTCCAGAGGACGGACTGTATAGGCCAAATTTTGCTCTTGAAATATTAGAACAATGAAAGAATGGCAAAGCAAACTCTATATAAAAGATTTTGAAACGATGCATACACCCGAAAGTCTATGCGTACCCTGAGGGTATGGAACCCCCTTTTTTTATAAATATTATAAGCTCCCGAAATTTGCATGCAGTGTTGAAACCTCAGAACTGTTTGAAGTAAAAACAGGCGTGAAAGGATGTGTTATGTCAGCCTATTATTAACACTGTCATAGAGGTGTCGTAAAACAACGGAAGATAAAAAGATATTAATGGACCTCATCCCTCTGGAAGACCTAGTTTTTAGATGACATCGCACTCCTATCTCATACACATGAATTCCCGGAAAGACCTGCCCCTTAACCCAAAATGGGGAGATGGTTGGGCTGAAAATAAAAAGAAAACTGAAAAGACTCTGAACATCCCGCACCAGTCAAACTGAAAGGGAAAACCCCCCAGATACAACCGCTTTCCAAAACCTTAAGTGTTTTACAATGAAGAGGGCCTGGGTCTGACATTAAAAAAGATGGAAAGGGACGAAGTCATTCGCGACCCTTCAGACCGCCTGGAAAACTTAAACGCATCAGAACCAAGACTAGTATCTATAACGGCTGTGTGCTGTCAACATTTCTTACGGGTCGGGAAAGCTAGAAAGACAAAACAGGATATGTCCAGACTTTCCGCCTTTCATCCTTGTCTGCGAAAAAAACTTACCTTTGGGCCATCTATCTCGAAAAAAATTCCGATGCCCAAAAAGAGAATATGGGGACTATCATCCAAGGCGCTGGGAGGATTGGACATGTATGCATGGGACTGGGTCCCAAAACTCACTGGATGGACTCCAAAGGGGAGGCAAAACGTGGAAGACCCAAGACGACCTGGGGGGAACGATGAAACAAAAGGGTGGGGGAAAAGAAACATAGCTGGAAAACCTCGGGGAAGGAGAACGGGAAGAAAGGTGTACGTTTTTGCTGCCTAAAGCCAAAAGGGGGGGAACATAAAGGAGGATAGAAAATATTGTTGTCATCTCTATTTTATTCTTGTTATAGAAGGTTTTTGTTGTATATCTACTATTTTATTCTTGTTATAGAAATTATTGTTGTATATCAAATTTTTTTCTTGTTATAGAAGGGTTTTTTGTACATCTAATATTTTTTTCTTTTATAGAGGTTTTTTTTGTAAACCCACTATTTTTTTTTTTTTATAGAAGGTATTGTCTGCATCTACTATTTTATACTTGTTATAAAGGTATTTTTGTTTCCCTCTACTATTTTATACTTGTTATAGAAGGTGTGTTGATATCTACTATTTTATTCTTGTTATAGAAGGTTTTTTTTGTACATCAACTATTTTATTCTCGTTATAAAGGGATTGTTGTACATCTTATTTTTTCTTTTATAGAAGGTATTTTTTGTACATCTATTTTATTCTTGATGAAATTTTCCCTTAAAGGTTATCGTATAGAATTTTTTGTTATGGAAATTTGTTAAAAGGTATGTTTGAGTATTTTAGAAGGTTTTAAAAAAAAAATTTGTTATAGAAATTCTCGTTAAAATAGGTATCTTATGGAAATATCGTTATGAAGATATCGTTAACGAAGATTTTATAAATGCGGGGATCGATGTGGGAAATTTTTTCTTGATAAAGAAAAGGGATTTAGAGACAACATTACCCAAAATTTCAAAGCGCAGATACCACGCCCGATCAAAACTTCAATTTGGGAAAAGAAAATCCCCCAAAAATGGAAGATAGGGGAAAAATTTAACCCCCCCCCCTCCTTTATAATAATTGTAAAAGAAAAATTCCTATTTCAGTAATAAAGACGTTTTCAAATTTAATTTTTTAATAAAATTAACGGGCAGTGGATACAACCTGGGGAAAAACAAATGGTTTTTGACCTGGAAGGGTCAAAGGCGCATGGGGCTGCCCGGGGGAATGAAGACCCTTGCACCTCCACGTGGTGACCCCGGGGAAACGTTTTGGGGTTCATCTGGCCAAGTGGCACAGGGATCAAGGAGAACAATGGTAGTGGTGAAGTGCAATCAAAAAAAGAAAATGGGGGCCCCAAAATTTCAAACAAAAAATTCATCTCTTGCCAATTCGATAAAAAATTTTCCCGAGTTGAAAAAAGTAAAAAAAGCAGTGTACGTGTTGTCTGCGACGATCTAACTCCGCCTGGTAAATGACCGAATTAAAGAGATGAGGGTGCATCCGTAGTAGAAGGGGGGTCCCCATGGGCGAAACTTGGGGCCTGCCCCAATAACTGCGTGTCAGGGCAGTCTCGTGGCCGGGGAAATGAGAACCAACGGTCCACCCCATTTTCGCCTCTGGGGCCCATGGCAAAAAACAACAGACGAAAATTAGGATGGAGGTACCCCCCAAAAACAAGACTTTTCACATGGGGAAACTTGGAGCCATGTGCGAGTTTAGCCATGCCCGGGGATCACAGAAAAAGTCTCGGGAAATGTCTTTTAAAACGCGAATGTTTGGTGCATTGGGAAAATTCCTTCTGGCTTAGCGCGAAACATTTACTGGGTAAAGGGTTGGGCCCAGCGTAAATTCTAAAGGGTTTCGTTTTTGCCTAACAAACTGCACTCCTGGGACAACCGTGCAGGTACTGTTAAAAAACTAACATTCCCGGAAGCACTGGGGTGGGGGGTGCCTAACAGGACTGCCCTCCTTGGGAAAACCCGGGGAAAGGGACTGGCTTTAAAAAAAATCCCCCGAAAAACGGGGGGGGTGATGTTTGACAAAAATCTCAGTTGCGTTGCTGGCCCCAAACGACCCTCTATTTTTTGTGTGCTCCAGTCCGGGGTTTTCCGGGGCAGGGGAAAAAGCAAAAAAATGCAAATTTCCATGGGCCCACACACACCTCGAGAAGGTTGGAATGTTCCCCCTCGGGGAAAATAAAATGGTCAGTAAATGCCCCACAATGCATTTGGCGAAGGCTGACACTTTACACGGTGTGTTATACTGTTTCCCCTCCCAGGACAAGTTTATTTCCCCCCTGAAATTTTATTCAAAAACCCCCACGTGAACGGGCGTAACAGTATAACTCACTGTTTGGGGTAGATCACAAAAAACCCCAAAAATACGGCAAAAGCTGATCGAAAAAGGGGTGGTCCCGGGCCAAATATTCAGTAGAATGGATTGTTCCCCAGGGCAATACCCCAGTAAATCAACAGCTGGCTGAAATTGGTGACGGGGCTGTTACTATGGGCCTTTGTCAACGTAGATCAAACTTCTTGTCAAGGATCAATTTATATCACAAGAAGAATGATAAAATTGGCCATGAAGAATAAAGACGGGGGGGAAAAGAGGGAAAAAAGAGAGACATAGGCTGCTTATATCAGATAATTTTCCTACGACTAATCTTGAAGGAACATTTTGAACCCCACTTATTTAAATTTTATCGAATAAAAAAAAAAACCTTTAGTCTACCAAATCTCCCTGGAATATTCTAGATCTATGGAATACCAGACAAAATAATAAACATTTCAAAAGCCTCTATGATGTTCCAAAGGGGATACGTGGTGGACAAATGGTTTTGATTGACCGGGGAAAACAAGGCTTTTTTCTTCTCCGCTTTGTTTGGGTGGATTTTGGGTCATCGAAAAAGTTGGGAAGAAAATGGGAAAATTTTGGGGAGAAAATAGTCACTAGAAGATTTGGATTTCAGATAATTCCTTTTATAAAAACAACCCAAAATACAAAGAAAAACAGACAACTTGTCATCTATAGCATCAAAAATTTTGGGTTGAATAAGCTATGAAAAAACAAATATACTGAAAATAAATGTAATAAAAGGGAATCTCGCCCTTTTATCCCCCAAGAAAGGCTCTATCATTGTGTTCCATTTCAATGAGCCAAGGCTCCCGTCATTTCTCTAATTCATAAAGTTCACCTCAACAACAACACAACATTTTTCCCAAACAACCTTTACCATAGCAACATCTTTCTAAATCAGCATTTACCATAACAACATCATTACTAATCAACCTTTTCCAAACAACATCATAATTACATCATCCGTTACTTAAAAAACATCATTACACATCAGGTTCAGCAATTTGCAATCACCATCCTTCTTGTATAAAGAAAATGTCATGTGGACTGATATTTACAAATGTCATGTGATGTTGTCATTTAGATTTGGTAAATGATGACAATGGATTATGTACACTCTGTTTGTCATTTCCCAAAGACATTTAGCAAATTTATAAAATTTTGATTGTTTGATTGTTGATTTAGTGATTGTTGTCCTATTGATGTTGGGGATTTGGGAGTTTTAGTACATATTTGTGATGTGTTTATTTTTTGTTGATGTTAGTGATGTAGTTGTCTTTTTGATGTTTTGTTGGGTTTACGTATTGGTGTTAGCGATGTGTGATGTTGCGTTGGTTGAATGGTGATGTTGCGATGTAGTTGTGATGTAATGATGTTAATGTGGTTGGATGTAAAATTGTCACGTTTCTGGTGTTCTTACCCCAATTTCATTCGCATTGATTTCGCTCTTGTGGGCAGTCAGTTTGGTGGGAGTCCTGGTATATGGGGCAATCAGTGGTATATGGGCGTCACTGGTTTGGGGGATTCTGGATATGTTGTGCTCAGTGGTATATGGGACAGTCAGTAGTATATGGGGCAGTCAGTGGTATGTGGACAGTCGTGGTGGTATATGAGAAGTCACGGGATGTGGGGCATTCAGTGATTTGTGGGGATCATTTGGGATATGGGACAGTCATGGATATAGGGGAGTCAGTGGTATGTGGGAGTCAAAATAAAAGTGGTATGTTGAGCTCTTTGTGATAAAGCGCATGTCCCGGGCCGCAAAAGGAAGAAGAAGTGGGGGATACCAAAATCGTTTGATCCCAAACTTTGTGATAAATAAAAATTTATTTTTTCCTTCCTATAACTGAATGTAGCAAAAAAAAGAATATAATAGACAAAAAATGAACAAGCAATCAATAAGATCATTGGGAAACCACAGAAATTTGGGTTTTTCAGAAGAATCGAAAATTCCATGAACAGCAAAAAATCAAATGAGGAGGTTTTTTTGACCTAAAACACAAAGAAACCTTATCAAAGAATAAGTCAAATAATAAGGTTCTTCAGTATGTAATGCGAAGAAAGGGTTTTGAAAATTTTGGGACGGTAAAAATTTAGGGGGGAGAAACGTGAAGACGGGGGGGAAAATGTTGGATGGCCTGACATCGATTCGACACAAAATCGACATCAGAAATGATTACATGCCAGTCAGAAAATTGGGAGGAACATGATCCCTCCCCAAGCGCATGCCCGTTGTTGAAACAACAACAGAAAGAAAGAAACGACAGGAAACATGTCTAAGATAAAAAGGGTGAAACAAAAAAACCCGACAAAATTGCCTTCAGACAATTTGATACAAAAAATTTCATTTAAAAAGATAAACACAAAATCGACACATACAGAAGACAGCATCCAGACAGACATAAAAAGACAGCATGTAAGACAAAGACTGGAGGAAACGGGCAGTCATAGAAATCTCTGGGGAAAATTTTTTGGGTCCTTATTTAATACCTGAGCTAATCAAGCCATAAACAAGACGGACTGGAGGCAGTCTATGGGAACAATTGGGGATCAAAAAAATTTGATCATTCGTCGACATATTGCCAGATAAAAAAAATTACCGGCACCCCCTTTTCTCGCGATTTGAGTTTTAAGTGAACGGGGTTGTCATTAGATAATCTGGGGGTTGGTTTTGTTCTGATATCAGTTTTGTAGTTTGTACATCTCTGTTGTTGTGGTTTTTACATCTCTTTGTTGTATCTGGACATCTTTTTTGTTTGGGTTTTATTCTCTGTTTTTGTTTGTACATCCCGTTGTTGTAGTCTGCATCTCTGTTGTTGTAGTCTGACATCTCTGTTGTTGTGTTTGACATCTCTGTTGTTGTAGTCTGAACATCTTTTTTTGTAGTCTGTATATCTCTGATGTGTCTTTCATCTCTGTTGTATCTTACATCTCTGATGGGTTTTTACATCTCTGATTTTAGTCTTAAACTTCTTTTTTGTTTGTACATCTCTGATTTAATTTTACATCTCTGTTGTTGTAGTCTGTACACCTCTGTTGTTGTAGTCTGTACATCTTGTTGTTGTGGGTTTTTATCTCTGTTGTTGTAGTCTGACGTACATACATACCCCTGTACATGTAGATATACTTCCCCTGTGCACATGCATAACTACTCTCCCGTGCCTATGCTTCTCCCTCCGGCATCGAGTTGCTGCGGACAAATTCCCACACAAATCCGATTTAGTCTCCCAAACACGCTTGACGTTCTGGGAGGGTTTAAGTTTCTGCACACACTAAACGGGCTTAAATCTTACTGGGGAAAAGGAAAAGTTAATCAAAATGATTAATTGATGGGTGATTGATTGATGGGTGATTGATTATGGGGGATTGATTGTGATGATTGATAGATTGATTAATTGATGGAGGATTGATTGATGGGGATTGATTATGGGTGATTGTTGATTGATGGGTGATTGTTGTGGGGTGATTGTTGATGGGTGATTGTTGATGTAGTGTTTTTGATGGGTATTGACTGGAGTGATTGATTGATGGGTATTGTTTATGGGTATTGATGAATGATTGATTGATGGGTGATTGATTGATGGGTGATTGATTAATGGAGTATTGATTAATGGGTAAATTTATTGATAGTGATTGATTGATAAGTGATTGATTGATGGAGTGTGACTCCATTTTTTGGGTTGAAATAAACATCCCAAATTTAAAACGGGGTGGATGGTTTTTGGGGCAAGGGGAAAGGATGTTGAAGGGGAACAAAAGGCGGAGGGTGTTGATGAGAGGAACAAAGGGGGGATGTTGATAGAGAGGGAAAAAGAGGAGGAGGATTCGGAGGAGTAAAAGGCGGGGGATGAGATGGGGAACATAAAGGTGGATGATAGAATGAAAGGCAAAAGAATTTGGTTGGAAATTGCTGATAATTTCTTGTACTGTTAATGGTGTCTTCATAAATAAAACAGATTCTCAAACGTTTTTTGCCTTTTCTCTGTCTCAACTCTGTCTCAACTGCTGTCTCCTCCGTCTCAACTCCTTTTTTCAACTCTCCATTTTACCCCTTCTTAACTCTCTGTCTAAAACCTTTCTCAGCTCTCCCGTCTCACTCGTTGTTCCCCCTGTCTCAACTCTCCCCGTCTCCTCCTGTCTCACTCCTGTCTCAACTCTCTGTCTCCTTGTGCTTCAGTTCTCTGTTTAACTCTCTGTCTCAACTCTTTTTTTTACTCTGTCTCCTCGCTCCCCTTGCTGTCCAACTCTCTGTCTCAACTCTTGTCTCAACTCTCTGTTAACTCTCTGTTTCTCTCTCTGTCTCAACTCTCTGTTTCAACTCTCTGTCCCAACTCCTTGTCTCATTCTCTGTCTCAACTTTCTGTCTCCACTTGCTGTCTCAACTCTCTGTTTCAACTCTCTGTCTCAACCTCTGTCCCACTGCCTGTCTCACTCTCTGTCTCAACTCTCTGTCTGAACTCTCTGTATGTCTGTCCCAACTCTCTTTCTCAACTATCTGTCTGAACTCTATGTCTCCACTTGCTTTCTCAACTCTCTGCCTCAACTCTATGTCTCAACTCTGTCTCAAATCTATATTACTGTCTCTCTTCGTCTCAACTCTCTGTCTCAACTCTCTGTCTCAACTCTCAACTCATATCTTGAGCTCGTGAAGACACGAAATAGAAGAGATCACTTTCTGGGAAATTCCATTCTATTATCAAATCTATCCTCCCTCTCTACCTCCTCTACCTCTTCCCTCCTCCATCCTGGACCCTTGTAAGTGAAACAATTGAAAGCCATCAATCGCCAAGCGTTTCCCAGTGTCCCAGACACACAGTGATATCCCCAGCGACCATGTCCTCAGACAGTGCAGGGTCCCCTTCTCCCTCCCGGGTTGAGTCAACGTTTGGCCAGTCGATAGCAATTTCGCGTAGCCAAAACCAACAGTTCAGACTGTCGTGCCTCTGAAGTTATTAACACATTCCCCACCGCCCCCGCCGCGCTCAGTGCCGCCGATAAGAAAAGCCTCCAAGCAGTAATACGCCCTCCCATTGTTTGATAACCAAATCGGATGTTTGTGTTTTATCTAGTCCCAGCTGGATTAAAGAGACAAAATTGGGTCCCTGGTGGGACAAGATGACAGAACGCGTGAACGGAGGAAAACTGACGTAAAATCTCCAGCCTCAGAAATCATACTGTCTCCTGTCCGTATTATTGTGGTAGCATTTGTGTGTCGCCGTGTGTTGTCAGCACTAGCAAGGAAGCAAAGAAGTTGACACTGCGCCTACAAGGCATGTCGTAGAGGCGACTAAGGTAGGGATGCCCGTGGGCTGCCGGAGCTCGTAAGGAGGAAAGAATATGCAGCAATGTCTACCTGACAGGCATGTCGTAAGAGGCGACTAATGAGAGTTCATGAAGGGCTGAGCTACCTAACGCCGTAGAAAATTATTACCAACATCTTCAACAAACATGGATAGCACATCAATACAGAAATAGCTGATATTAAAAGATAGGTAAAACATGGACAGGGTGGAAGGGATAGCAAGAGAGGAAGGCTGGAAGAAGTTTGTTGAAGACCTGTGCTCCTGTGGGAGTTGAAAGGTGAAGAAGAAGATTTGTGTGTCTGTTGATGCGGTCTTACAGGTTTCATATAGCCTTGATACGATTGTTAGTTTTCATGTCTGTTATGATAACAGTTGGTACAAGACCGCATGTCTTAAATAACATATAGCAGATTATCAGCATCATCACCTTCATCATCATCAAGTGCCGTGCCAGTTGGCGTAGGCGATTACGGAAGGCCAAAAATATATGTCTCTGGTGTTAACTATCATCTCAGATGTTGACACTCTTCCGTACCATGAAGTCAGGCTATCCAAAATTTTCTCTCTCTGTATTCAGATGTCTCATCTCCCCTCGATTTTACCAGTTGTCACAATGTGTTTTAAACCTCCCTTCCTCATAACATTTCCTAAAAATGTTGACTGCCTCTTCCTTATATTGACAACTAAGTTTTGACCCGTTCTTCATACAGGAATTTATTTTAAATCTAGTTGTAAAGTCCCTTAAAGGAACATGACACGTTGCCTCAAAATCGGTTCTTCCACATTAGAAACAATACGTTTTCTCTCCATACTTGGTGGACAAACTTTGTAGGTTGACCAGATACCATTAAAATGTTCCTCTCCATACTTGGTGGACAAACTTTGTAGGTTGACCACATACCATTAAAATGTTTCTCTCCATACTGGTGAAAAACTTTGAAGGTTGACCATACCATTAAAAGTTTCTCTCATACTTGGTGGAAAAACTTTGAAAGGGTTTACCCCATACCATTAAAATGTTTTATGTTTAAAA
>JADZMA010001621.1:0-16602 GCA_020796225.1 Arion vulgaris
GAATCCATCTTCTTGTGGTCTTTTCTTCTTCATTTTGGGATACTCCTTCCAAAAATGTCGTCCCCAATTCTTCTGTCTTTTAAATGTCCAAATATCAATCTCATTCGTTTTTGTTAAATCAGTAACTTGAATTCCTCCTGGATCTGTGTGTTCTCTTCTCTGTTCATGATGTATACTCACTCTTCTGTAACATTCACATTCAAAATCACATAAATATTTTTCAATTGCCTTGCTTTTTAAAAAACCTGTCGTTACTACCTACCGTTTTTTCGGGCGGTGTAGGACAGAGAGGACATGTGATTGTGAAATTTAATGCCAGCATGTCTAATGATGTCGCGACGAAACTGTTCAAGTTAGGATGTTTCTGTATACCTGACAAAGAAAAACTCTTGACCTTACCGGGGATTAAACCTGGTCTCCCGTTCATAGTTCATAGTACGGTTTCAACTTCACTGCAACAGGTCACCCCATAATTGCTCCGTTACTCTGCCAATGAATATCACACGAAATGCTAACAACTGTGAAATGTTTCCTGTTTGAACTAATTCCAGAATGAAACAGTCGCGTACCACCACAAAAAGCAACCTGCTCCGCATAAAATGCATATGGCCGTCGCTAATGTAGCAACACAAAACTGTTCATCACTTGAATTGCAATTATTGTCGAAGGGAACATCAATCATGACAAAATCCAGCTTTCTACACTCGCAATATAACTGCAAACGGCAGATTGAGCTTGTTCGTCATAACCGCTGTCCGCCATTTTCTGAATACACACTAACACACAACAAACGCACAGTTGACACAGTAAAAAGCATTCCATGTAACATTCATAGCTCACATCGTTGCTCAAGCACTAACTCAGTAGCTCGGCAAACGAAACCGAAAATACCCGACCAAACATGTCGGAAATGCGCTACAAAGTCGTTTCAGAATCACACAGTTCTGACTCTGAATGGCCCTCCGCATTACGCCATTGTTGGCCAGGTTTTTCCGTATGTGAGCCACGACTAATCCATTGGGCCAGATGCTCTTTTACTGCCTTGTTGAATGTCTGAATTTCTCTCTCTCTCTCGATTCCCGCCTAGACCGATGAACCAAATTTTTCATGAATTGTACTGTTGTTTTCAGGACTCCGTCCTCCTACAGCTTCTCGTGAAGCTCTGTGTTATGGGGCCAGGTTTCGTTTCTTAGGCCTGCTAACAACTGGTAGTTTTATAGTATGTGCTCTGCCGTCATGTCTACCTTTTCGCAGTGGCACAGGCTAGTTGTGCCAATTTTAAATTTGTGGGCCCGAAGCCTGTTATGGCCAGTACGGAGGCGGAATATAGCAACTAAATGTTTCAAATGAAAGAACTCACTAATAATAATATCATTTCGTTACCACTGACAAATAACTCTGCACTTAGTAAATGGTAACACATTTCTGCTTCAGGTCGCCTTGTAACTTACCTTCAGAAGTTCCGGTTACTTTTGTTTTCTCTTCTATTCTCATTTTACTTTGTTTTTCTTTGATCTACTTAGTTGTATTTTACCTGCAGGTCACAGACAAGATCAGATTCGAATATTGCGTTATATTTCTAGCTGATACCACGCCCTTTCATTTCTACTTTCGTTATTTCTGTATTTCATATTGATACCACGCCCTTTCCATTGTACTTTCTTTCTTTCTTTATTTCATACTGAAACCACGCCCTTTTCATTAAACTTTCTTTATTTCTATATTTCATACTGATGTCACGCCCTTTCATTTCTTCTTTCTTTATTTCTATATTTTATACTGAAACCACGCCCTTTTCATTAAACTTTCTTTATTTCATACTGAAATCGCTCCATTTCCATTCTATTTTCGTTATTTCTGTATTTTATGATACCACGCCCTTTCTATTCTATTTATTTCTGTATTTTATATTCAAACTACTCCCTTTCCATTTCTACTTTCTTTATTTCTATATTTCACACCGATGCCACACTGTTACATTTCTACTTTCTTTATTTCTATATTTCACACTGATGCCACGATGTTACATTTCTACTTTCTTTATTTCTATATTTCACACCGATGCCACGATGTTACATTTCTACTTTCTTTATTTCTATATTTCACACTGATGCCACGATGTTACATTTCTACTTTCCTTATTTCTATATTTCACATTGATGCCACGATGTTACATTTCTACTTTCTTTATTTCTATATTTCACACCGATGCCACGATGTTACATTTCTACTTTCTTTATTTCTATATTTCACACCGATGCCACGATGTTACATTTCTACTTTCTTTATTTCTATATTTCACACTGATGCCACGATGTTACATTTCTACTTTCTTTATTTCTATATTTCACACTGATGCCACGATGTTACATTTCTACTTTCTTTATTTCTATATTTCACACTGATGCCACGATGTTACATTTCTACTTTCTTTATTTCTATATTTCACACTGATGCCACGATGTTACATTTCTACTTTCTTTATTTCTATATTTCACACCGATGCCACGATGTTACATTTCTACTTTCTTTATTTCTATATTTCACACTGATGCCACATTTCTACTTTCTTTATTTCCATATTTCACACTGATGCCACGATGTTACATTTCTACTTTCTTTATTTCTATATTTCACACTGATGCCAGATGTTCATTTCTACTTCTTTATTTCTATATTTCACACCGATGCCACGATGTTACATTTCTACTTTCTTTATTTCTATATTTCACACCGATGCCACGATGTTACATTTCTACTTTCTTTATTTCTATATTTCACACTGATGCCACGATGTTACATTTCTACTTTCTTTATTTCTATATTTCACACCGATGCCACGATGTTACATTTCTACTTTCTTTATTTCTATATTTCACACCGATGCCACGATGTTACATTTCTACTTTCTTTATTTCTATATTTCATACCGATGCCACGATGTTACATTTCTACTTTCTTTATTTCTATATTTCACACCGATGCTACGATGTTACATTTCTACTTTCTTTATTTCTATATTTCACACTGATGCCACGATGTTACATTTCTACTTTCTTTATTTCTATATTTCACACCGATGCCACGATGTTACATTTCTACTTTCTTTATTTCTATATTTCACACTGATGCCACGATGTTACATTTCTACTTTCTTTATTTCTATATTTCACACCGATGCCACTCTGCTACATTTCTACTTTCTTTATTTCTAGCTGTGCTTTCGTTGCTGTTGACACGGATCCTCTATTATTGTAGATACCCTTCTCTTTCACTGAAATACATGCATGGATTGCATGTATTTCTGAGACGTCTGTTAATTTCCTGTTAACTCATATGATTTTCTGTATCAAATATGACCAAAATGTTATTAATTTTGAAGAATATGGTAGGATTTTGAAATGTTGCCTTGTTTATTTGTTTCAATTTTCTATTTCCAAAGTGGTTTCTTTTGCGTGCTCAAATTGAACATGTGACTCAGTTTTAATCGTTCGTCTCCGATAGGACTAGGCAAGTTATCTCCCTTGCCCTATTGTATCATAAGGGACATAAATCGAAGACATTCAAAACGTAATGCAGACACTCTCGGAAGTTTGTCTTCAGTTACCTTAATATAAATTTAATTAGTGTATTTCATCATTAATATCAATTCACTAGAGAGTTTACGTTATAGTATGGGCATGGGCGTTCATGCGTTAAGGCAGAGGAGGGGGTGAAATTAATTTTTTTGTAAAAATTATTTTTGTTAATCTGGTCTTTTCTATTTCCGCGTAGTAAACTACCAACTCAAATTTTTTTTTTCATTTTACTCCTCAATGTAAAAACGTCTGTGGGCGCCCATGAGTATAGGATGTGGTATTAATTGAATGAAATGAAAATCGTGGCATATCCTAAAGGACGTAGAAATCAAACCAGTAAACGAGTCGTTGATTTTCTAGGCACCACTTATACGTTCAGTAGTTTGACATTGCTTTCTGAACGGTGAGGTCTATTTGTACCTTTTATAAAATCCACGGAAACGAATTTGCTTCAAACTTGCCCACCGTGGGGTTTGAACCAGGTACGCTTCCGACATCTACTAATCTCCACGAGTGTCGGTTAACTGAGGGTCTACCGTGTATATTTTTGTATGTGTATGCGTGTAAATACATAGTGCACAGAAGTATCCGAATAGGGAACTCTCAAAATAATTTTCTATTTTTTCTGATTGCAAAAAAGCACATATTGCAAGTACCCATTTCGTACCGCTGACCAACTCAAAGTGAAGTGCGTGCGGGCACACATATAGACAGATTGTACCAAGCAGTTACGTGTACAATAATATAGTGAGCTTTTCATCTTCCAAAAACATCTATCGTCGCCATATTGTCACGCATGTGGAATAATGTTTAGCCGTCAGACTTTCCTTTGTGTTTTCTATTTCCTGTTCCGGTATACGCATCAAATGGAGGTTTAGGGTATGCGGAGGACAACCAACTTCTTGGTGAAAGGCCAAAGGAGGAATATGTCAGCTGAAGATAGAGAAGATGGCAGATGGGACTACGGATGGTGATGACTAAAAATAAGGTTAAAAATAGGACGTGAATAGTAATGATTTTAATACAGAACTACTACTACTACTACCACAATTACTACTGTTACTACTACTACAGTATTCACCGTCCTACGCTTTGGAAACTACTCAAAACTACGGTTCCCCTACTAAATTCATCAACATCATAAAATCCTTCTACAGTGAATCGCGCTGCAGTGTAAGAACAGATTTCGGTAACTCTGACTGGTTCCCAGTGGATACAGGAGTGAAACAAGGCTGCGTCTTATCGCCAATGCTCTTTGGAATAGCAATTGACTGGGTCATGCAAAATGACAAATAACGCAAATATGGGCATCAAATGGGTTGATAAAATTTTAGAAGACCTTGATTTGCCGACGATATAGCCCTTTTGAGTTCATCACACCAAGATATTCAAATGAAAACAAACCTTCTCCAAAATATCTCAGGACAAATTGGTCTCCAAATTAACACCACAAAAACAAAAATTGTTGACCTTACCAGCAGTCCAGAAAATATCCAACTAAAAACTACACTCTTGAAAAAGTCAAAGTCTTACATACCTAGATGTATGATGACATCTACAGGGGATACAGCGCCAGAAATTCCATACAGAATCGCATTGGCATCAAGTGCTTTTAACAAATTGTCAAATATAGAAATCCAATTCACTCAGCAAGCACTTAAAATTAAGATCTTTAACTCTTGTGTGATTCCAGTATTAACTTATGGATGCGAGTTGGAAAGCAACAAAGCTCTAGAACCAAAATTAGATAACTTTGAGAATAAATGTCTTAGAAGAATACTGAACCTCAAATGGTCAGATTTCAGACCTAATACACAAATAAGACAAGAGACCAAGCAAGAAAATGTATCAAATTTTATAAGAAAGCGCCGCTGGAACTACATCGGTCACACACTTAGAATGGATGAGAGAAGACTCCCTTACCAATCCCTCATATGGACACCAAAGGAAAAGAAAGCGAGGAAGACCAAGAGATACTCTGCGTAGAACCATCACCAGAGAAGGCTCAACGATGGGCTAGTAAACATTAAAGACCTAAAACAGATAGCAACGAACCCGAGGCATGAGAGCTATGACCTCTGCCCTATGCGCCGCCACAGGCCCAAGAGGAAAGACTAACTAACTACTACCACCACAATTACTACTGTTACTACTACTACCACCACAATTACTACTGTTACTACTACTACCACAATTACTACTGTTACTACTACTACCACCACAATTACTACTGTTACTACTACTACTACCACAATTACTACTGTTACTGCTACTACTAAAAATAATGGCCATCCATCATAAGCGATGATGACAACAGCCTCAGACGTGTGCTGCTGCACTCTCTGGTTACTCTACTACTACTACTACTACTAATACTACTTCTTGCAAATTAATCTGCTCGCTCCCAATGGAATATATGACTCCGACAGTCTAATTGTGCACTGCATCGTCTTCTTCAGCACACGTTCCATGAGGCTACGGTCTCTCTAACTTTCTGTTCCACTGTTCTTCGTCATGTATTTATTGACCAGTCCACCAGTCTTATCCACTGTGTGTTTCTGTCAAATGAATTCTGCTGTTATTTTGTTTTCTTGCTCTCTAAACGGGTTTCAATTCATTGTTTAAAAACAAATATGCAACTCACGTTACAAAAACAGCTCTACATGTATTACTTGTTAAATGATTCCTCTTCTTCTTTGCGTTCGTTCTTTACCACCAATTTTAATCACTCTTTGTGATAAGTTTGATCTTTGCCAAGAACGTGTATACGTTGCACATTGGTTTGGTAGGCCCTAAACGCATAGACTTCTACACGTTTAGAACATGTGCATTCGATTTCAGCCAAATCTCATTAGGCGCCTCTTACGACATGCGCGGCAGGTAACAGTGGTTCTATTCTTTACACCCCAAATTTAGACCCAGGTAACCACTCGGGCGGTTAAATGATTCATGTGGGCTTTTGGGCTTCGTTCTAAAAGTCTTTAGTCTATACAGTAATTACATATTCATCTCGTACCTTTAAAGGTAAAATACGGACTATGCACTTTTTCCATATCACTCTATCCTGGGCAACTCATTCAATCTCCTCTATGGACATGAGTCCAATATTTCTCGCTTCTTTCATTAATGTCCATTACAGGGTTTCTTTGGGAGTCATTTTTTGCATTTGTTGTCTTTCGATATATTCGGTGCAAGAAGTTTTGCCCACTCTGCTTCTGATGTCCTCATTTCGTAGTCTGTCTTTCCTGGTGACTCCACTGCCTTCCTCAAGCATTTCACACGTTGAGCTTTCTGTGATGTGTTGCTGTAGAGACCAAGTTTGCACTGTAACAAAGTGTTGGTAGAAAAATACTTTTATCATCTGTCCTTTCACTTCCATCTTGATCTTTGGGTGTTGTAGTAATGGTGCCAGCTGGTAGGTCACTGCATTTGCTTTTGACACCTTGTCTCTATTTCTCTATCTAGTTTTCCGTCCTCTGTAAAAATACTGCCTAAATATTTGAATTCGGAAACTTGCTTTACTCTGGTGTTATCTATTTGTATGTTTGTATGGCTTGGTGTTCTGCTGATTTTCATGGTCTCAGTCTTTTGTTTGTTGATTTTCATGTTGTACTTTCTACATGCTATTAGCAATGAATTCATGTGATGTTGTAGCTGATCTTCATCTTCATAGATTAAACTTTGATCGTCCGCAAAAAGCAATTCGTTGATTTGTTCTCAGAGTATGCCCAACATATCTATATTTTCTCTTTCTTATAACAGTTGTTACTAGTAGTTGACCAGTCAGGGGCGGCTCGTCATTAAGGGCCAGTGGGGCTCGACCCACAAAAATCGAAAGGAGACAACTTCCGGTTAGACAAATAATAGTAAATACTCCAAAACCATGATTTTTCCGAAAATTTGTTTTGGCCCCACCAGAACAATGACCACGAGCTGCCACTGATTAGATCAGTCATTTCTCTGAAGGCATCACTTTTCCTGAATTCGTCATATTTTATGTTCATTTTTTGTCGCAGACATGCATTATCAAATGCATTCAACATACTATCTATAATCATACAGTAACGAAGTAATTAGAATTCAATTTGTATTCTTTGTCACCTCTAAAATTAAAATAAGTTGAACTGGAATATTCAACTGTGCCCAAACATGTACTCAGTGTGTCTCTGTGGCTAGATAATTCAGGCTTGCCATGCGTTCTGACGGTAGTGGATTCGAATCCAGACCGTGTCGTTCTCTTCACAAGTGCATTTTTCCAGACTTCTACGATTGTTGCCAGATCTACAGAGTTCCGACTTTGTCCACTACTCTCGGCAGGTGACCTGCACTTTCTGCGGAGTTAACCTGAACCATATGGGATCAAATCCGGTGCTATGAGGTCAATCCTTCGGCTTTGTTACCCTTCCTTAAAATAATTTACTAGAGCACAAGATAAACATCAAACTGATACTCTCTCTCTATCTCTATCTCTATCTCTCTCGCGATCGTTCTTAAGCCGTTTTTATCATTCTATTATGATATATAAACAGCCAAACATCAAGAACGGAATTTACGTGCACAGCCTTCAGTACCAATTGGAGGTCAAGTGCTTATCCTTCGGTGGTGTGTTCGATTTCAACCAGCGTTTACTGGGTTCGCTCTTCGTTAGCCTTTTGCTGTCCCCAGCCAAAACCCACAAGGCAGCAGGCTGCTATTTTCTTTCAGGGCAGCGATCCGTAGACGACCTGCCCAGCATCATCTGTCAGCATCATATGAGCGTCATCTGCCCAGCTATACCTGTCTTGTTAATGGACTGCTTGGTTTGCCTACCGTCCAGTTTTGTGTACAGTTTTGCTCCGCTAGCCTTTGTTTGTCCCCAATCAAACTACAAGGCAGCAGTAGTCAAACTGATACGGTATATGTAGGTAAAATACATTGTTAATCCCTCAACAAGTTGGCAGTGAGATAACATAGATCCACTTCAGAGCAGATAATCTATATTGTTCCAGAAATGTATTATGTCTTTCCAGAAAGGAAAAGCGATGTACGAAAAACTACAAATCTGATGTGGTCAGACCTGATCAGATCAGATTTGGAGAAAAACATGAGGAAGCTGAGGTAATACTAAGTAAATTGGCGAAATTTGAACAAAGACACGTATATATAGTATTATATAAGCAAGCAAGAAATGAATAATTAAATAATAAACACAACAAAAATACGACGTTTCGACCGTAGGTCTTTTTCAAAGGAACAAATACAAACAAGTAACAAACATTAGACATTTGGATAGACCTTTAGAAAGCTTCGGATGAAGTATGATAAGAGAGAATAGAAGTCAAGCTATTATGAAGTACAGTAAAAGAATGATCTTGTGCATCAGTAAATGAAACTGCAGACTGATTGGCCAAGGAAGGTGCTGCAGGAGAGCAACCGGATGTGCCAGTTACCTACCACCAAAAGAAAAGGATGATTAAATCAATCTCCTCTCTCTTCTCTTTAGCCTGTTACGCCATTGGCGTTTAGGGCAACAAAAACGTACACCATTCTTCCCTGTTCATGGCCTTCCTCTGTATTGTGTTCCAGCTATGATTCATTTCCTTCAGCTCTTGCTCTATCGTTCTCCTCCAGGTCGTCTTGGGTCTTCCACGCTTTCGCCTACCTTCTGGAGTCCATCTCACATTGTTCTTACATTCCAGCATCCAATTCTGGTCTTGGTTTTGGCATTCAGGACTTCCGTCCTCATGAAAGTAGCTTCCTTTCGGCTTTCACCACTTCCAGTCATGTGAGTCAATGACTCTGGTAGCCCTTCATGCCCGTAGATAGGTTGTATGTTTGTTGTTGTTTCCGTAACTTTAATTTTTTTTAAAGGATGGGATCGTTAGTCCCAAGCCCCAACCTGGAGGACCAGGAGACCATGCTTCGTCTGTCCCTCTTCAGTGACCTTTCCGGCTTGGGTAACCCTTCTGGGAACATAAGTTCCCGCCGTCCTAGCTCACTGTATCATTGAAGCACACAAGCCTCCCCACCACTACAAGGTAATGGCCTCATGGGGAGGATTAAATCAATCAGAAAGCCACAAATACCAACACAAGATGATTATTATATGAGCAGATTGGAACAAATTGTAATTCTGCGCCTTAGAACAGGACACAATCGACTCCGCAGCCACATGTATACAAAATTCAAGATTGGTAATTCAGCCATGTGTAAAATGTGGACAGGCACACCAGACTGCAGAGCACATACTTAAAGACTGTCCCGAATATGATACACTGAGGCAAACTCACTGGCCTTAACGAAACAACACTCGACAGAAAACTACATGGACCTCTGTGTGAGCTACAAAAGACAGTGAAGTTCATACAGAGACTACATTTAATGTATATAGACAATATTTCAAACGAACGAAAGAAAGGAAGGAAGGAAGGAAGTCTCTAAAGTACGTCTTTTGTCGTCACACTGCTACCGAGTTGTTGCCCAGTGTCTTGGTTTTCTGTTTTTGTCTTGAGCTGCTCTAATGACTTGAATGATATATATTTTTGCTTTTTCTACAGGATTCTGCTAGGCCATCTACCCATCTTTTTTATGGTCTTCCTCTCACCTTCTTTCCTGTTGTTCTATTGTAGAAGACTATGTATACTGTGGAGTTTGGTTGCAATCTTATTCAGTGGCCAAACCACTTCATTCTTTGTTTCTCAATATAATTAAAGCAAAGTTCCTGCATTGTTATACATTGAAACGTTACATTACTTCATGTTTCATTATTGATTCTTCTCTTTATACAATCTCAACAAGGCGTCTGTTAAAAAAACCAGACGAACTTGTCCAAAACAAATCAAAAACAAAAACGAATTCTGCTTTTCTACGTAAGTCTAGGATGTCGTGTGTGTGAATGTGTTTATTTATATTTTATTGCTGTTTTTTATTCAACAGATATAAATTCTTGGAATGGAAGAAAGTAATTCAGTACAAGAATGTGTAAATATATCAAAGTAAATAAGAAATGTTTCAACTAATTAAGACCGAACATTGTTTACTAGTTTACTAAACAAAGAAAGAAAATTGGAAATATCTTGTAAGATAACGAGTGGGAAGGGACAGGAGAAATGGGAAAGGGAAATAGGCGATAGAGCAAAGACAGGTATATACAGTATTACATAAGAAGGAAAAATTAATTATAAGATATGAAAAAAACCACACTCGACGTTTCGGTGCTTAGACCTTTATCAAGAACACAAAAACTTACACAAAAAACTAAATTAACTAAAACATGAAAGGGAAATACAAGTTTATGGGAAACGAGAAAGAGTTAGCGCAAAATTAGACAAAATAGAGAAACGTATAGCGAAAGAGAGAAAGGAGGAATAGAGAAAATAAGGAATTAGAGAGAAAGGAAGAAAATATAGAAGGAGGGAATACTAGAGAGAGAGAGAATAAAGAATGAGAGAGAGAAAGGATAGCAGGGTAAGAGTGAGTGAAAGGGACGTTGGAAACACTGGGAACAAGAAAAAAGGGAGTAAACAGAAAATAGGAGAGAGATAGAGAAGAGAGGGCACGAAATAAGAAAGAGAGAGAGATAGAGGGAGTGAGAGACAACAGGAAAAAAAAGACAAGATGAAAAAAATGTATGAGAAGCGAGAAAAAATGGAAGAAGAGAGAGAAGAGGAAATACAACGAAGGAGGAAAATAGAAAAAAAAAACATAACAATAGAAAGGGAAGAGGAAAGAAGAGAGGAAAGTAAGAGTGCAGGTAAAGAGAGAATACATAAACGTAGAGAGAGAGAAAAAAAGAGTGTGGCAAGGACAGAGAGAGAAGAGCAAGTATATGAAAGGGTACCAAAAAAAAGAAAATATTTAACCAGAGAAAAAGAAAGAATGATGGATGAGAGAAGAAGGAAGAATGTAGGAAAGAAGAGGTAGAAGAGAAAGAACAATGAAAGAGAGAGAGAGAAGAAGAATAATCAGTAACATACAGACACGAGAAACATATACCAATTCTACATTGATATTGTTACTGAAGGTTACAGTCAACATGTTGTTAGTATTTTGATACGTCTCTAGCTCTGAAACAGAATCCTACGTTTAAATATCATTTCAAGCTACAGTGTCTGTGCCAAGGGTTTCTATAGCCATTTTTATGTTAATGATAAGCTGTCATCGTTTAATAAAACACAGAAAGGATGCAGTAAAGTTCAATGTCAAAGGTTATAGGTTAAATATTTTTAAACAAATTAACCCTTTCACTCCGTATATTATTTTAACCTACGGACGAATTTGTATTGCAATGCGTAAAAAGTCAAAGAAAAAAAACCAATCAAAGGCGCGGTGTTAGGCGCCATGACTACGCCTGAAGTCATAGCAGGCGAACGAATAAAATTACTGAATTAGCCAGTATACACGCTTTGTGTCATCTTAAAAAGTACAGTAAGTCAGTATATCGACTCGGAGGGACGAATGGGTTAATAGTTGCTGGTGAGTGAAATTACTAGATTCAAAACGAGCCGTCAAAGTATGAGCGCTTTCTGCTGTTTTTATTGTTTGTTTTGATTTTAGTGCTGACAATGCTGACTATATAGTAAGTTCTCCGTAGCTCCTGAGATACGCTTTACTTAAATTATTTTCATAACTCTGGGTTACCTGTCGATATTTTTATTTCCGTAGTCTTTTCAGACCTTAGGGTATGAAGTAGGTCACATTTCTAGGCTCTAGTGTGCAGGAGATAGGATGATCAATTACTGTCCTATGATATATATATATATTTGACTATTATTGTTTTAACTTTTTTTTCCATTTCTAATTATTTTTTCCATTTATTTCCGCTCGTGTGGTGCTGGGGCCCACAAGGGAAGCAAAGAATAGTACCACTGCGACCTACAAGGCATGTTGTAAGATGCGACTGACGAAGGACCTAGGAAGCTACCTAGTAAATAAAAAGCATTGCAAAAATCGGATTGCTGGCCTACTTGCAGACGCATAACTTGCACAACATACAATCGCTCTTAGGCTCAGATCACATACAAATCACACAGAGTGGTTAACAAGTAGTCGATAATGAGCGTTCAAAGAAGAAAAATATTGATTCGTTTTCCGCTTCTAGTTTCATATTTTCATTTTATCACCGTTAGAGATGTATTGTCTGGTTGTAAATGTTATCCTTGCTTTCATTCACTTGAAATATTGTCTATATATTCAATGTTGTCTCTTGTATAAATTTCACTGTCTTTTGTAACTCACACAGAGTTCCGCGTAGTTTTCTCTCAAGTGTTGTTTCGTTAAGCCAGTCATGTATATGTTATGTCTGGTGTACAGGAAGTCTGAATTTCTTCGTTTCTTTTGAATCCTTTTCTTGATAAAGGTCTTTTGGTCGAAACGTCGTTGTATGATGTTTTTGTACTTTGTAAAACTATATTAATTTTTTGTACGTGTTTTGTTATGTTCAAAACACACTAGTTTTGACCATTTCTCATTTCATCTTAGATCTGGTCTGCAAATGGTTATTAGATAGAAGAGATAAAAACTTCACAAAAATCTAGAATCTCAAACTGGTCTCAAACTTTCACTCAATTTAATTTATGTTTTCTTCTTCTTCTTCTTCTTCAAACGCTCCATATCGATCACTTTTAAACACTCTTTGTGATTTTTATGTTATCCTAACCTAAAAGTGATTGTACGTTGTGCCAGTTATGCGCCTAGAGGATGCCAGCACATCCGATTTCTGCTACGTTTTTTATTTACTAGGCTATCTTCCCCGGGCACCTACCTCAGTCACCTCTTACGACACGCTTTGTAGGTTGCAGTGTTACAATTCTTTTGCTCCCCTTGCGAGCACCAGTAACACACGGGAGTTTTAGGTTGTCTAATATTGCTGTTTTTTTTTGAAATCCAGTTGATAGGAAATAAGTCAGAAGAGAAATTTTAGTAAAAACATCCCTTTCACACAGCCCGTTTCTTTGCACACGTTTCTATGAATTGTCCTTCATAAGAATTCGACATTTCATTTCATCGTATGTTTTTCTTCTTCTTCTTCTTCTTCTTTGCGTTCGTTCTTTCGACCAATTTTAATCACTCTTTGTGATATATTTGATCTTTGCCAAGAACGTGTATACGTTGCACATTGGTTTGGTAGGCCCTAAACGCATAAGACTTCTACACGTTTAGGACACATGCATCCGATTTCAGCCAAACCTCCTGAGTCGCCTCTTATGACATGCGTGGCAGGTAACAATGGTTCTATTCTTTACACTCCAAATTTGGGCCCCGGTAACCACTCGGGCGATCGTATGTTTTTATTTATACTCGTCACGTGTCACGTTTACTGCTGTTTTTTCTCCTCCCCCTCTCCTTGTTTTCCTTCCTGTCTGCTCTCCTTTTTTAATTTCTTAGATTGCCTACAACAGCGTTTCCCAAAATGTGGTCCGAAGGTACTCACGAGGGGTCCACAAGCTACTCACGGGGTCCAAGCTACTCACGGGGTCCACAAGGTACTCACGGGGTCCTAAGCTACTCACAGGGGTCCTAAGCTACTCACGGGGTCCACAAGCTACTCAGGGGTCCACAAGGTACTCACGGGGTCCCAAGTACTCACGGGGTCCGCAAGGTACTCACGAGGGTCCCAAGCTTCTCACGGGGTCCAAGCTACTCACGGGGGTCCACAAGGTACTCACGGGTGTCCGCAAGTACTCACGGGGGTCCACAAGGTACTCACGGGGTCCAAAGCTACTCACGGGGGTCCACAAGGTACTCACGGGGTCCAAAGGTACTCACGGGGTCCTAAGCTACTCACGGGGGTCCTGAAGCTACTCACGGGGTCCACAAGGTACTCACGGGGTCCGAAGCTACTCACGGGGGTCCACAAGGTACTCACGGAGTCACAAGGTACTCACGGGGTCCACAAGGTACTCACGGGGTCCACAAGCTACTCACGGGGTCCTAAAGCTACTCACGGGGGTCCACAAGGTACTCACGGGGTCCGCAAGCTACTCACGGGGGTCCTGCAAGCTACTCACGGGGTCCCTAAGCTACTCACGGGGTCCACAAGGTACTCACGAGGGTCCACAAGGTACTCACGGGGTCCACAAGGTACTCACGGGGTCCAAAGGTACTCACGGGGTCCGCAAGCTACTCACGGGGTCCGCAAGCTACTCACGAGGGTCCACAAGGTACTCACGGGGTCCACAAGGTACTCATGGGGTCCACAAGGTACTCACGGGGTCCGCAAGCTACTCACGAGGGTCCACAAGGTACTCACGGGGTCCACAAGGTACTCACGGGGTCCACAAGGTACTCACAGGGTCCGCAAGCTACTCATGGGGTCCACAAGGTACTCACGGGGTCCGCAAGCTACTCACGGGGTCCAAGGTACTCACGGGGTCCACAAGGTACTCACGGGGTCCGAAGCTACTCACGAGGGTCCACAAGGTACTCACGGGGTCCGCAAGCTACTCACGGGGTCCACAAGGTACTCACGGGGTCCACAAGGTACTCACGGGGTCCACAAGGGTTTGAAGAAATATTATGATCTGTTACATTTCAAACAGAATTTTTTTTAAAACATGTATAAAAGTGGTAAACTAGTTCGGCTGCGAAATGAAAAGACCAGGACTAGACCAGAGTCTAAATGTATGACAGGACAAAATGAAAGATCATTTGAAGTTTCCTGCAGTCTGAGAACATTGGAGCCAATAACTCCATCGCTATAAGATTTTTATATATAGAAACTTTTGGAGGTCCGCAGTAGGAAAATGTATTTAAAATGTAATGCAAAGTTTGCGAACAGCTGATCTACAGGACAAGTCGGCCAACTTCTCGGCTAACACTCTCCCTAGTTTGCATTTGCGGCATGCGTGATAGGTTGCAGTGTTACTATTTTTAGGTTTTCTTAGGAATCCTATAAAACACGGATGGAGATAGTATAGTATAAGAAGGTTGATTGTATTATATGACTTGGATTCTCTGAAAGGTGTTAACCCTTTCACTCCACAATTTTTTTTTTTACCTGCCGACGCATTTATATTGGAAGATATACTGAAATAGCCAGTGTACTCGCTTAGTTAGTTAGTCTTTCCTCTTGGGCCTGTGGGCGGCGCATAGGGCAGAGGTCATAGCTCTCCATGTCTCGCGGTTCGTTGCTATCTGTTTTAGGTCTTTAATGTTTACTAGGCCCATCGTTGAGCCTTCTCTGGTGATGGTTCTACGCAGAGTCTCTCTTGGTCTTCCTCGTTTTCTTTTTCCCTCTGATGTCCATATGAGGGATTGGTAAGGAGTCTTCTCTCATCCATTCTAAGTGTGTGGCCGATGTAGTTCCAGCGGCGCTTTCTTATAAAATTTGATACATTTTCTGGCTTGGTCTCTTGTCTTATTTGTGTATTAGGTCTGAAATCTGACCATTTGAGGTTCAGTATTCTTCTAAGACATTTATTCTCAAAGTTATCTAATTTTCTTTCTAGAGCTTTTGTTGCTTTCAAACTCTCGCATCCATAAGTTAATACTGGAATCACACAAGAGTTAAAGATCTTTAATTTTAAGTGCTTGCTGAGTGAATTGGACTTCCATATATTTGACAGTTTGTTAAAAGCACTTGATGCCAATGCGATTCTGTATGGAATTTCTGGCTCTGTATCCCCGTAGATGACATCATACTCCTAGGTATGTAAAACTTTTGACTTTTTCAAGAGTGTAGTTTTTAGTTGGATATTTTCTGGACTGCTGGTAAGGTCAACAATTTTGTTTTTGTGGTGTTGATTTGGAGACCAATTTGTCCTGAGATATTTTGGAGAAGGTTTGTTTTCATTTGAATATCTTGGTGTGATGAACTCAAAAGGCTATATCGTCGGCAAAATCAAGGTCTTCTAAAATTTTATCAACCCACTTGATGCCCATATTTGCGTTATTTGTGCATTTTCGCATGACCCAGTCAATTGCTTCTGTCATCTTAAAAATACTGCGAGCCAGTATATCGGCTCAGTAGGTCGAAGAGGTTAATTATTTTTTCATTTTTGTTAGCGTACACGCTCTGGTATAACCAGAACAAGGTTCGTCTTTA
>JADZMA010001622.1:0-16590 GCA_020796225.1 Arion vulgaris
TTTGGGGGTTTTCCTGGCCCAGTAGCCGCCCCCGGGCACCCCCAGGTCGCACATTGTTACTGTTCTTGCCCTTTTTGGACGGAAAAAGGGTGACAAAATACTGAATGACAAAAAAATTTTTCATGCCATCATACCTGTTTGTATTTAACACCACAGATATCAAATATTGTCAGTTTGAGAAATGCAGAATAACCTTTTATCCTTTATTTGTACCAGGTCATGCAGATCACATGGCTGATAAGAGTGGCCAAGGGAAGGGGCTTAATGGATATGGATCTTATAAAGCAGAAAGAAGTGTTTTTAAATGACAAAACAAAACGACCCTATCCAATATAGGGTCCTAGAAAAAAATTTTTTTGGAGGGCAGGGCCGGAAGGAAATGAGGAAGACCTGAAGACGTTTGGGGCAAGATATCATTATTTTGAGAATGACTGTTGCGCGGGAAATTTTTACAGAAAAGAGTTTTGATTGTGTCGGGACCCGGGTTGGAAGGGAAAAAATAGTTTTATTCAAAATATTTTTCCTCTTAAAAAAATGAATTTTTGGGGAAAAAGTTGTAAAAGATGTTGGGCCCTCCACGCAAAAGGCCGAACAAGCCATGGATTTGTTCCATATTCAATTAAAACACACAGTGTTTCATGTTTAAAATTTTCACCAAATGATGGATTTTAATTTTTTTTCAAAAATGAAATATAAAAAAATTTATTAAATAAATATAATTTCAAATAAATATTTTTTATCAGATTGTTCAAAATTTAACCCCATATTTTGACAAAGATACATCTATCTTACAAAAACTAAAGTTTTGGTATATTTCCCAAAATCACTCCATTTTGAAACATTTTACTAGAAATGTTTTGGAGAGCGACTACCCCCAAAATTTTTTGGCACAAAAAGTTAAGACAGATCTCTCTCTCTCCGGGGGCACCGCCAGACCGATGTGCCAGACCTCCCATAAATTCTTTTGTGGGAAATTATTCATGATTAGCAGGTTTTTTTCCCCCTCTTACACCATTTGAGCTTGGGTTTATATTTGGGGACTGTTTTTTACCCACTTTTCCCTGCTCTCCATTCTGAGATTACTGTTTTTAGGGGGGGTAGCTACCCCTCCAACCCCTTAGTCACCTTACGACATTGGGCAGGAAAATAGTTCCTTTTCAACCCAATTTCCCCGAACCCACTCGGGGAAGAAGTTAAGGAATCATGGGGGTTCAGCAGCTAGAAATTTAAAAAAAACATACATTTTCCCTTAACGTAAATTTAAATTTTTGCCCCTTCGGCTTAACACCAAAGAGAAAATGGAAAGGGATGAGCCGGGATGTAGTCAAAAGAAACATCAGATGGTAAACTTATATAACATTTTTTTTTTCATTCACCCACTATGAGTTCAGGTTAGTCATGGTGCCTAAATACCATGACTGTTTTTGCATGAAGGCTTTTTTTCATACAGATACCTCACCATTCAGGTTCCGCAAATTTCTTAACACTTCATTATATTTGTTAACCACTTTTGAGATCGAAAGGTTGAGTCAAAGACCCATTGACGGGGTTTAAGATAAAATCCCGGCCAAGTGAACCAATATGGCTTTGTTTATAAAAATGAGATGGTTAAATTATGACGATATAGGCTGAAAGTCTTTGATGGTAATTATGATGGGGGAAGGAGCAAAAAAATGGACGAGGAAGGCTAGTCAAAAAGGGTTTTTAAAATAAATAAAATAACACAATGCAATTCAACATTTTTAATTTGTCGGGGGATGTTTTTATCTAACCCCCTGTACATTGTGCCAGTTATGACTAAAAGGGGCCCAACATCCATTTCTGCAATGCTTTTTTTTACTAGGTAGCTCCCTGGGTCTCTCCCCCATATCTTTTAAGACATGCCTTGTAGATCGGGGGAAATTATTCTTTCTTTTGGACCCCCGGATTCAAAGAAGATAATTGTAACTATTTTACGTCTAGGTGAATCTATACATATTTGGGCAGCAAGAAAAAGAGGGTAAAAAGATAGAGATTTTAAAAATAAGAAAAAGAAGGCAAGAGGAGTTTTATTGCACTGGGAAACATTTGGAAGTCCAAAGAAATCAAATCTAGAAAAAATTTGGGATTTTTAAACCCTTAATGAAAAGCAGTTCTACTGTAGGGGCAGAAACAGGGAAAAAATAAACAAAGCGATAAATTGCAAACTTCATAAACTGGTGTCTCAGAATAGGAAAAGGGGTAAAGGGTCACCAATGAGGAACTTAGGGAGAGAACAAGACAGATTCCAGTAAACAACGGGAAAAAAGACCTGGGCGGATAAAACTTAAAACCAGGGGGGAATATACAAAAAAAGGTCCTTTTGGGCCCCGGGGCAAAAGAATGGGAGGCCAAAAATACATGGAGAAGATTTGGAGGCGGAGATCAACAAATTTAAAATGATTTGGAGCCTACCAAACCAAGGGAAACGATACACGCTTGGAAAGATCAAACATACAAAAAGAGTGTTTAAAAATTTTTTAAAAAACGAACGAAGAAGAAGAAAAATATAAAGAAGAGCGGAGGATGGGGAAGGGGGAAGATAGGAAGACTTCAAGTTTTGGGGGTTCCCCAAACCCGGGGAAAAAAGGAAAGAGAGAGAGAGATGTTTCTCAAATTTTGTTACATTACTTAGCAAATATAATGAAGACATATGGCAAGTAATGCAGATATCAACCGGCTAAAATGATAAAAAAAAAGAGCAGTTCACCTATTTAGCAATTTTTATTGACAGGGAAAAGTTAAAAAAAAAATTATGATAAAAATTCAAAAACAACATCAGCTTTAAAAAAAATATGAATCGTTTATATATTAAACTAAATTTAAATTTTCAATTTAAAATTTTTCAATCCAACATAGCCGGAGAGTTGGAAAAAGACTAAAGATATAGAAAGCAAGTTGAATGCATTTAAAATGATGTTAAAAAAAATGAAAATAAAAAGGAACGAAATTTAGGAGAAGGTAAATCAGAGACATGTCTGGTCAACCACATGACAACTGTTATAAGAAAGAGAAGATGGAATATGTTGGGCCCCCTTTAGGGGAAATGATCAAAGAAAATCAAAACAGGATTTAAGTGGGGTGCAAAGGGGTTTAAGAAAAAAGGGCGACCTAAGGAGACCCTAAGCATTTCTGGAAGGGAGGAAAAATTCGGGCCAGTTCCCCTGGAGGAGATTGAGCAGTTTCCCAGGATAGAGCGGAGGGAGATTTTTGCGGCCCCCTGGTATAATGAGAGGAATT
Source organism: Arion vulgaris (assembly GCA_020796225.1). Classification (NCBI taxonomy): domain Eukaryota; kingdom Metazoa; phylum Mollusca; class Gastropoda; order Stylommatophora; family Arionidae; genus Arion; species Arion vulgaris. The sequence goes on from JADZMA010001622.1 coordinate 3,259, forward strand.
TTATTAAAAATTATTTTGGCGGGCCCCCCTACCCGTGTTCGTGGGGGTTGGGCGGGGTGACTAGCCCCTGTGGCCGGAACCCGGGTGGCAGAAAAAACCCAGGTTCCCCAGATTCATGGTGTTGGGGGACCAACCGGGGTTCACGCCATGGCACCGAAAGAGCGAAAGCCAAGTGCTTCTGGGTGAAAAAAAAATATACTTAGTCCCCGGGGGCCCGCAAGAAGCAAAGAATAGTAACACTGGATAAAAGGCAGTAGAGGCGGTTGAAGGGGGGGGGAAGCTACCAGTAAAAAAAAGCCAAAAAAGAAATCTGATTGGTTTTTGTAGGCATATAACGACAAACATGCAATTCTTGGCTCAGATCACATAAGATCCAAAGAGTGGGTTTTAAAAAGATGTCATATGGGGCATTCAAGAAAAAAAGTGGGTGGATGGGGTTTTAGTTCACGGGGTGAAATGATAAAAGTATGTGTTGAAAAACCAAAAACCTTGGTTTGAAAATCAAAAGTAGGTGAATGGCTGTTTGGAAATATTTTTAAAATTATTTTTTTAAAAGGAGGGTTCGACTGAATGGGTTAGAGCACCGCTGCCATACGGGGACCGGTTCAATTCGCGGTAAAGCCAAATTTTTTTTTGTTGGGGAAAAAAAAAAAAACCTAACCGAAAACTTTGTCATGCACGACATGGAATTTTCCCAGACCCCGACCCCCTGTCCACACCACCCTAAAAAGGGATCAGGCAGAAAAAAAAAATTCACAAAACATTCCCTCAAAAAAATTGGGGCCCGGGGTTCGGGCCTTGGCCAGATCTTTAGTGAAAAAAAATCAAAAATTGAGGGAGGGATTCCCCGGGGAAAATCCACTGATGCCAAAACTTTTCCCTGTTGAATTTTCCCATCAATAAATGTTAGTCTGTAGCTGTCGGCTTTTACATCCCCCTAAAACGGGAAATCTGCTCGAATGACTATTTTTTTCCTTAGTGTAAAACTACCCCGGCATTCAAACCTACAGGTTCGACTGGTAACTGTGTCAATACAAAAGGATTTGTTAGGTCTTCAACTCCTGGGGAAATCTTTGGAGAAAATAAAATTATTTTTATACACACATGTGTCTATTGTCTATTCCCAGGTGGAAGGGGAGTTTTGCCCCTTTTTCCAAGGGTTTTAGGGGGGGAGTTTTACTTTGCTTTTTAGGGCAGATGAGTCACTCTTGTTGTGTTATATCCGTTTATGTAGTGGGGTTTTTATATTGTTTATCCATCTTTTTCTTGGTTTTCCCCTTAGCTCTAGTACCCAATCTCTTTTATTGTATGCTGTTATTGGTGGTTATTGATTCAAATTTCCCCCGAGCCTGTGTAATTAGTTCTTTACTATATGTTTGAAACATGGACAGCCTACTCATGACAGAGGGGAAGCCCCAACATCTTTCACCTTGATGTCCCCCAAGGGAATTATGAACATCAGGTGGTCGACAAGAAAACCCAAATTTCCCTGAAGTACTACAAGGGCAAATCTCCCTTTCCCCATCATGACATGCTCGGCAGTGGTTGAAAAAATTTGGTTGGGGCATGTGAAAGAATGGAAACTTGTCGATAAAAAAAACAAATGTTCTGTGCATTTTCGGAGGGAAAGGGGCACCAGGGCAGCCCACTATTCAAATATAAAGATGTCTGCAAAGCATCAATAAAAAACTTTTCTATAGGTCCCACATGGGGAAAAACTAGCTGATGACAGAGTTGTGGGGGAAAGCCAAATTGTGAAAGGGCGAGAGTCTTTGAGAAAAACTTATGTATGAGCTAAACGACAAGAGAAAAAGCAAAAACCGAAATTGTCACAGAAAAACACTTCCAATTGACCCCTGAAAAGGGCAAAAAGGCCATATAATATTTTGGTTGGTTTGTATTTCTTTTGTCATTAAATGCCCACCCACTGCATTTGTTGTTTTTTCGATGTATTTGGTTCAAGTTATGCCCACTCTGCTTCTGATGCCCCTATTTCGTAGTCTGTTTTTCCCCGGTGACTCCCACTGTCTTTCTAAACATTTCATTGCGTGGCAGGTCCCAGTGGTTTTTTCCTTTACCCCCCAAAATTTTGGGGCCCGGTAACTCCCGGTGATGTAAATATCTGAAATCAGGATGTATTTTTTTTTTTAACAAATTGAAAATAATTAAAGCATAGTGATTAATCACAAACCCCGGGTACTGGTATGTGGGCGTATCTGCATGGGGGCAAAACCCCCCTTGGAGACGGAAGGGGAAAGCGGTTCTGGTTTCCCTAACCATTGAAAATATGTTTTTTTCCGTTGGTTTTGGGTGACCCCTGAAAAGGGGTCACGATCACAGGCTGAGAACCACTGTTCTAATGTGATCGGGTTTTCGTTTGCTGCATTTACCCACATGATTTTGTCATTTTTTTTAAGTGTTACAATTTCCACCGGGTTTGACCTTTTTCTAATAAGTCAATTTGATATTGAATTTTGGGAGTGTTATGAAAAAGTAGAACTAAATCATATGTAAAATCTTCATCTTCAAACTGACTTTTTGTCTTCATCTTCTTCTAATTGCTGTTCTTTTTTGGCCGCATCATATTTACCATTTTTGTGATTTGTAGGATCAAACCAAGATCCGATTTCGTTGTGCCAGTTATGCCCCTAAAAGATGCTAGAAACCCCCGATCTCTGTGACGCTTTTATTTACTAGGGTAGTTTCCCCTTGGGGCCCCTACCTTATCCCTCTTACAACATGCTTTTTTAGGTCACAGTGTTACTATTCTTTCCCCCTTACGGGGCCCCGGCAACAAAAAAAAAATATAAAATTTGGACTAAAACCCCTTTGTCAGAAGAGAGACAACTAAAACAACCCGTGGGGTTTCTCTCTGGAAGCCCTTTACACCACAAGGTAGAATTTAAATGACAAAAAAAGAGTTTTTCTTTCCATGTCAACGCCATACAAAACCCTTTGGGGCCCCATTCCCCAATTCTCGCCATTAGCTTTTTCCCCTTAAACAAGTATTTGTTTACTTCTAATTTTATTTTTACTATTTTTTAAAACCTTGTTATTCTAATAGGTTGCCCATTTTTTTCAAAAAAGTATAAATAAGATATATATATGTTTATTTATTTTTTACACCTATGTTTTTTTAATTTTTTTTTTTGCCTTCCTAGAATTAAACCCTTTTTTCTTCCTTTTTGCTTAAAAATATTGTCTATGATTCAATTTTTGCCCATTTTAAAAATTTACTGTCTTTGTAGCTCAAAAGGTCTGTGCATTTTTATCAGAGTGTTTTTTCATTAGACCAGGGGGTTTTGCCTCAGAATTCATATTGGGGGCAGTTTGAAGTATGTGCTCGGGGCAGTCTGATGTGCTTGTCCACATGTCCAGGCTGAATTGTCAATCTTAAATTTGGGTATACATGGGCTGCAGAGTCGATTGTTCATATTTTCTTGTAGGTTCCCTTCCTGCAAGGGGGCCCCCGTTGTTTTCCTGTGCCAACGAAAATAACAAAAAATGCTAACAACTTAAAATGTCTCTGTGTGAAAATTCCAAAGAAAGTCGTACGCCAGAAAAAGCAACCTGCACTGCAAACTGCATATGGCCACGCTAAAGGCAACACAAAACTGTTCATCACTTGAATTGCAATTCATGTAAAGGGGAACATTAATCATAAAAAATTCCTTTCTGCACCCAAATGTCACTGCATCTTTTTCAAAACCCGGCTGCCCGCCTTTTCCCAATACACCAACAAACAGGGCTATGACAGCAAAAAGCATTCCATGTAAAATTCGAGCTCACATCGTTGCTCGGCCCCTAACTCAGTAGCTAAACCAAAGGGGAAACCCGGGAAAATCCAACCCAAAAAATGGGGGGAAATGCACTAGCAAAGTTGTGTTCAGAATCAAACGGGTCCTGATTATAAACGGCCCCCCCGGACCCCGCCATTGCTGGCCGGGCCTAAGTCGATTTTCCTGTTCTAAGGTGAAGAATGACAACTTGTTCCAACCCCATTTTAAAGTAGTCATCTGTGTTGGTATTTGTGGCTTTCTGATTGATTTAATCATCCTTTTTTTTTTTTTGGGGGAGGTAATGACTGAAAATAACTACGGAAAAAAAGTTAAGACTCAGGTGATCAATTATACATTTAGATGGGATCCCTAAAATTTCGTTATATCCTTTACCTGTCAAAACTAAAACATTAGCAAAAAAAAACTCTCCCCGACTGCTTTCGTAATAATGATATTCACCACCAATCCGTTTTTTCCAAAGAAGTAACCGGGGGAATTTGCTGTTTGGGAAAGGGAAAAAACAAATTTGTCTTAGGAATTTTTTGAAAAAAAACATACTATTAAAAAATGTCTAAGATTAAGAGATAAAATTTTTAGATGACTTAATCCCACAGTGGGTTGCCGGGGCTCACAAGGGGAAAGAATATAACACTGTGACCTAAAAAAAATTTGGAGGCTACTGAGGTAGGGGCCTGGGGAAGCAAATAAAAAGCGAACCAAAACGGGTGTACGGGCCCCCTGGTAGGGGACAACGGTACAGCTTTAACCCTTTGTTGGGGCTCAGATCACATACAAATCAAAAAAAAGAGTGACTTAACACGTAATCGAGTGACTCCCTTTTAGTCAATAAAAGCAAAATCGGGCGGGGGCCTACTTGTGGCGCATAATTTTCTACAACATAAACGCCTTGGGCCCCTCCATCCCAAAGTTTTTAACAAGGATCATATGGAGGGCTTCAAGAAGAACTAAACATTAAAACAAATTTCAAAAAAATTTTTAAATCCTAAAAATTACACCCGGGGCCCTTTAGTCAGTGCTACAAAGTTTTTTTGTACTATCACTCGCCTGTAGTGTCGGGCCCAAAGGGAAAAAAAAGAAAAAACCAATGCAACCTACAATGCATTTTCGCGAGAGGTGCCCTGATGTGGCCCTAGGGATCCCTATCCTTTTAAAATAAAAAGCAGGGGAAATCAGATGTGCTGGCCTACTTGTAGGCGCAAAAATTTGGCACAACATGAAATGTTCTTAGGCTCAGACTCCAAAAAAACCCAGAGTGGTTGAAAAGGGCCGATATGGGCGTTCAAGAAGAAAGTGTGCTACCAAGACTGGGGAAAAAAAAATAGAAACACAGGGTTTTTCCCCCAAGTGAAATAAATTTTATTTAATTTTGGGAAAAAAACCCTATTCAAAATTAAGTGTTTTTCTTTTTCGGCCCCCAAAATTGATTTTGTTTGGCCCACTGTGTTTGTAGGGTTTTCAAGTCAAGAGGTTAAAAGGAGGCAACCCATTTTTGCTTTTTATTTCCCAGGGTAGTTTCCCTTTAGGTCCCCATCAGTGAAAACGAACCAGGGAAGTGGGGGACATTTTTTTGTTTCCCCTTCAAAACCCCACCCCCAGGGGCGGTTGGGTCTAAAATAAAACAAAAATACACAAATCGGGGATGCAATAAAACGATAGAAGGGCTAGCCCGACAAAAATTTAAAGTGTTCATAGAATGCTAGGAAATCAAGAAGAAGGGGTTTAGAAATGAAAAAGGGGGAAAAAATTAAACAAATAAAACTTCACCGAAACAACAAATTAAATGGTTCAGCCACCTAAGCGATTAAACAACTTTTAAAAGAAAATTTTACTTTTGATACAGTGGATACAAAACAAATGGCTGCCCAAAGAAAAATGGGGACCCAGAGATAAATCATAAAAAAAAACACTTCATAAATTGCAACAAAAGCCCGTCCTATAAATTTCTTTTTATCCTGGCCTTGAGAAAAAAAGGGATTAAAAAAAAGAAAAAAAAAACAAAAAAACGCACCTTTATTTTAAAATTTTTTACCACTGCTGACAGTAAGATTACTATTTCCTTTCAAAGACAGAGTTAAAAGGGGTGCCACTGCTTTTGGTCGGGAAGTTGTTGTTCAAAAGTAGGTAAAATTTTAAACGTGCCCCAGAGGGGGGGCCCAACGGGGAGAACCCACCCTGCTAACCCAAAGCTTTATTCACTGTCACGTAACATACGAAAAGAAAAAAAATAAGTAAAAACATTTTTCCCCCAAAACCCATTGGTTCCTTTTGGGGAATTTAAGAGATACTTTGTATTTTTCTTAGACCAGGGCATTGAGGGGTGATGTGGTAAAAATCATCCCCCCCCTTCCCCCCCAGTATATTTCGGGGTACCCTTTTTAAAGGCGGGACTCCTTGAGAGCATTTTATCAGATCAAATCTTTTCAAATGGAAATTTTGATCCTAGGACCAAGCACCCCCCCCAAAAGGGAAAATGACTGACCATTATGTGATCCTAGGAAAGCACATCAAGGAAATCACCCCCATTATGATCAAAACCCCATTAAAAAAAACTTTTTTACTGCCTTTTAAACCACTTTTTAGGGGCGCTGTAGGACGGGGGGTCATGAGACGAGGTTTTTAAAGGGTTGCAGGGCCCATTTAGTCGCAGTGCAACTGTTCAAAGGTTTTTCCCTTTTATCCCCCCCAACAGAAAAAACCCCTTCCTTAAAGATTGAACCCGGGTCCCCCAATGAGAGACTCCACTAATCCACCCATCAGTTACTCCCATTCAATTATTTTTTGTGAAAATTTTAAAGCTTCTTTAAACGCCTAGATCACTATTTGTTAAACCACTTTTTTTGTGATATATTTTGTGATCCATCCAAAGGGCATTTTTACGGCCAGGTGCCCCCAAAAATAGGCCAGCCCATCCATGTGTGAAACCCTTTTTATTTACTAGGATAATTTCCCCTAGGTCCCTACCTAAAACCTCAAACCAAGTTTTTGGGTTAAGTGGATTTTTGCTTTTTTAGCCCCCCCGGCCAAAACAGGCGTGTGCTCAGTCAGTACCCATCCATCACAAGGGGGCCCTGACTAGCCGGGCTAAAAAATTTAATTGAAAAGGACGAAATGAAAAAAAATGTGGAAGAACCAAAACAATCTGGACAACAGGGAAAAAGAACAAAAAAAAATGAATCATAGATGGGGAAAACAATACAGAGGATTTGGGCAAGAATAGAAAAAAATGTATCATTTGTTGCTGCCCAAAACGCCCCGGTGTCACTGGCTAAAAAGATAGGCAGGGGGCCCCATAACTCTAGTATAAATGTGATCCCCCACCCTGTTCTCCATCAGGTTGTCTTTTATCTTAAACCGGGGCTTTTTTTTCTGAAAATTACATGAATTTGACATACAAAATTTTGTAACTGTTTATTTTGTTTGGGGTTCTAGACTCTCAGAACATTCCCATTTCCCTCTATTTTGTTTTTAAAATCATTTTCAAAATCAATGAAAATTTTAAATTTTTATCTTCCCATATTTCAATTTCCCCCCAACCAAATCTTCAAAAACTTTTTAGCCCTTCCCTCTCCCAAACAATTCCAATTCTTTCTCTTCCCCCCTTAAAAATTTAATTTTAAAAGAAAAGGGTTGTTTCCCCCAGTCCTTACGGGTTTTTGGCGATATGTAATTTGCCTCCCTTTTTGGGGGCCTTCCCCCGGGTTGAATGGTTGGGTTTGGTTTTTTTTTATTATAAATTTCCATGTTTTTTGTTTTTTTTCTCATCTTTTCTACGGGGGGAAAAAAAGGGCCCCCCGTCCCAAATTTTCTCTCTTTCCATTTGAAAACCATAATATTTTTAAGTTTGAAAATATGGTTTTTACTGCAGCATCTAGTTTCTAAAGATTGTTTTTTCCCTTTTTTAGTATTTAGGTCTACTGCTCTGGTTGTTACAACAACCCCAAAAACTATCAAAATGACTTTTTACAGAAGCTGCAATGAAAAAATGACATGGGATTAGAAACAATTTAGGGGGATGCCCTTCTGAATGCTGAATTAACTGATTAGCAACCGAATTAAAAAAATAGGTTGTGGCTGAATTGAATTTATGTCCCATTTTCCCATTGAGGTGTATGTAAAATTCAGGGTTCGGTTTTCTTAATTCTTAACTGTTTTTATGGTAATATACCATTTTGTAGGTAAATGAATTTTTTTTTTTCAAATATATATCTAAAAAAAAATACACTGTGGGTTTAGCGGTTTAAAGGGGGCCAATCAGTTAAAAACTAATTGCGGGGAGAATTTGTGGGTTTTGTTTCCCTTGGGAAAAAGAAGGGGAAAAAAGAGAGAGAGAATGAGGAACTCAGAGAAAGAACTAAACTGATACATGTGGAAAAAGAGAAAAGAACTAAGCTTATACATTTGGGGAAAAGAGAAAAAACTAACAGATACAAGTGTAGAAAAAAAGCTAAGGGGAAAAGAAATTTGGGGATGGATAGGAAAACATTGGGGAAGACCGACCCCGGGGGTTTTGCAACACAGGCACTGTTCTGGAACCTGCAGGGAAAAAGGAGTAGAGGAAGGCCCAGACATACCTGGGGAAGAGGGGGACTGATATTAAAAAGGGTAGGTAAAACACGGAAAGAATTGGAAAGGGTGGGAGGAGAGGGGGAAAAAAGGGTGAAAGAAATCTGTTAAAACCCCTTTCCCGTTAAATTGAAATAAAACCCACTCGACTAAATTTTCATGGTTACAGTGAATGAGATTTGGGAAAGGTTTTAAAAATCACAGCAGAGTAATAAAAGGGTTTCATTTCTTAATCTTACTTGTAGTATCATATTCCAAACTCCATACAGAAGTTGTCTTTTTTCCCCCTACTTTTAAGGCACTGTCACATTTTCATTGAATCCCACAGCTAATGGAAATCCAACTGAAATTTACATATTACGACTTTTAAAAAAAAAGGTTTTACATTTAACAAAATGTATTAACAACAATTAAGAGAAGTATTTTAATGTTTTAAAACAAATTATATTGCATGCTATTTAACATACATATAAAAAGGGGGGAAAGGGGCCCCTGTGGCGTAAAAGTTTAAAGGGACTCACCCTCTTTCCAAAATTTCCTTGCCCCCTCGTGGAGCAATTTTGGGTATTTTTTAAAAGTTCCTGATCTTAATTTAGGTGAGATGAAATTCCAGTCCTATTGGAGATGGACGATAAAATGTAAAGGGCCGTGTTCAACCCCAAAGTAAAAAAACCCTTGGCAGATCAAAATCGAGAAAAAGCATTCTTGGGAAAACCCTTTCCGGGCCCAAAAATTTATTAGAAAAGATTCCAAATATCTTACCATCTTCAAAAAATTTTTTTAGGGGCCCTACCGGGGCTACAGAAATTTGTGCACTGCATGAGATCTTCTTGTAAGAAAGAGATCGGGGGAACACATGGTTACTCATCGGGGCAAGGGTGATGGTCCTATCAATCAATCAATCTTACCACCTTGGGGGAAAGACAGTTATGATTTGATAAAGGGAATTTTTTATTCTAAACCCTGGGGGTGGGTGGCTTTGTGTTCAGGGGCATTCATCAGCAGGCCAATTTTTTACTTTTTGCCCTTTCTAATAAAGACCCCAGGACCCAAGCTCTGCTTTTGGAAAAAAGGCACAGAACACACTTTGTTAAAAATTTTTAAACAATCTCAACATCCTTCTCAAACTTATAATACGGCCAGTGGTTAACCCGGGGCCCAAAAATTGGGGGGGTAAAGAATAGAACCCTGTTACCTGCCAAGCATGTTGTAAGAGGTACCAAGGAGGTTGGACGGGGACTAGCTACCCCCACCGTAAAAAAAACTAGATGGCGGGGGGCAATCGAGTAAAAGCTGGCTGAAACCGGAAAATTGCCAAGGATAAGCACCAGAGCCCCAAATGGTGCTGAAGATGTGATGTAAAACACACCAATGCTAAGGGAAAAAGGAATCAGATTTCCACATGAATAGAATTTATGGGGGGTCCATTGGGCTGGGCGGGGTCCAGAGAGAAAAATTTTAAAATTTTAATTTTTTTTTCCAGCAGTGTAGTTTGCAATGGGTTTTTATCCGAGGGGTTTTTCCCTCATATATCACTAAGTGTATTTTCTTGCAATACAATCTCGGTCAAGGTTAGACGGGTATTTAAGTCTGTCTTATTTCTTGTGATGATAAATGTACGCTTTTGTTTGTCTGTTTAATTGTCCCACTATTGTTGTAAAATTGGTTACAACTCGTTTTAGCTGGGAATATACAATTAATACATGTTTAAAACACTTTTAAACATTATTGCATGACAAAAACCCAAAAAATTTCAACCATAAAACTAAATTTTAAAAATTTTTTTTCCCTTTCAATTGGGTTTTATAACTCAGTTTAGCCCCCGAAGATGCGCCTGTGTGGGCAGGGGCCCCAAAAGGGAAAACAAAAAATAGCCCCCTGTGACCTACAAAGCCCTGTCATAAAAAGGGGATGATGTACAACCAAGGGGAAACTACCCCGAAATAAAAGTTCAGAAACTTTTACCTTAATTTTGTATTCACAAAAAAAGAGACTGCAAAAACTATTTTATTTTGGGAAAACGTAATCACAAAATATTTCAGTTTTTCAAAATTTCAAAAACAATGACAAAAAAACAGCAACGTTTTGACCAACAAGGTCTTTATCAAAACAAACAAAAAACAGGAGGACAAATTTTTAAAAAAAAATGGACGAAACCCAAAAAAAAACTTTCTAATGAAAAACTGGGAAAAAAAAAAAAATCTGGGAAAAAAATAACGAAAAAATGTAACACAAAAACAGAAAAAAATAGAAATAAAAGGGGAAAAAACAATGAAAAATCTAGAAATATATAAATTGAATACATGAAAAAATATACCCAAAAATTACAAGGCATGGGAAAGGGGAAAATACGGGAAACTAGGGAAAGTAATACGTTGGGGACGGGGTCACCAAGGATTCATAAAAGAAATCAACCGATTCTCCAGAGCAAATGACTGCGATCATCCCCGGGAAAACATCAATGTCTGTGACCTGGGCATCGTGAGTCCTTTTTTTTTTTTGTCCCCTTTCCCAAATCAGACGAAGTTCCCTTCCCAACTGATTTTTTGGGAAAAACTGTTTTTTAATTTCAATAGCCCCGCAAACTGCACATTTAAATTTCCAAAACTGGCAGCCGTGGGGCTCAATGTACTCTTTGTTTCCCCCGGCCTAAACAGTTTTTTCCGACTTCAGGGTCACGTTCGGTCTGGGGGTAAGACCAGGGACTCGAACAAATGCCGGACAGTAGGTTCGAACCCAAGCTATGGGCGTCACAGCTAGCAGGCCGAGCTACTATCAACTACTTTTAGGCAGTCCCCCTTTAGCTCCTAAAAAGGGCCCGTATAATTAAAAAGGGGGGAACAGGGTCCCGGGTTTGGGGTATGTCGGGGCAAGTGTTGGGGGAATCGGTCCCCTTAGCCTCTTGCCTGTCTCCCTAAGGCCTTTTTACACCGCTTTCAGAAAAGGCAAGATAAGATTACGGGACTGCATGTCAAACCCTCGCCCAAAAGAAACGGGCTAAAGGAAAAAATCCCGACGCGCCCGTACACATAAGCTTACGGTTTAAAACAAGCCCACTGGGCAGTTCCAAAATGAGTCTGGATTTTTGGACTTGGGACTTTACCCATATCCTTAAGACTTCTGTCCCCTCTGTAAGCCACCAAAGGATAGTTGGGGGAAAACCCCTTTTGGGGCTCAGGATCTTAAGGGTAGACAAGACAGAATAAAAAATTTTTTACCAGTGAACTATGGGGGGGGGAAAATTAAGATAAGTTTTACTTCTCAGAGTTATGGTCCCATGCTGGGGGTGAGGGCCCTGGCGAGTGAGTTTCTGAACTTGATGCATAGTCCAGACAAGCACCCTTTTCCCCCGGGAGAGGTGCTCGAAAAAAATCGGGGACCACATTTCTCTAAGAAAACCAAAGCCTTCTACAAAGGCGAAAGGCTCAAAAGCTGCGAGAATGGCAAAAAATCACGAAAGCCCGGGAGGGGGAAGTATAAAGGAGAAAACTATGTGCATCAGTAGGTTTTTTAATATACTGATGTAGTGATAGTGGATAGGTGTATGGAGATAGTAATTTCCAAAAAAGTTTTAAAAAGAGTGGAGATTTTGAGAAGTAAAAAAAGAAAAGAAGGTTGAAATCATTAAGAAAATTTAAAGAAGGGGTAAAAGGCTTCAGGCATATCAGTAATGCCAAACAAATTTCAAGATTTAAAGACAGACGGAAAGGGGGCCATCATATGTAAATCCATACTAGGTGTTCAAGATAACCCAAAGAAAAAAAGATAACTAGGTCCCATTGGTTATGGGTTTTTATTTCTTTGTATGGTACCTTTAAACCCCATGGGCTCAACGTATTACATTCCTATGCTTCTTAGTACTTTCTTTTCCCATGCCTTGTAATCTATATGGGTATATGTTGCATGGTTTTAAGTTATATATTTACTAGATTTTCATTGTTTCTCCCGTTTCCCTTTCTAGTTTTTTGGGGTGTTTTTTGTTACATTTTTTCGTTTTTTCGTTTTTTTTCCCCGATTTTGTTTTTTTTTCCAGATTTTATTAAAAAAGTTTTTTTTGGGCGCCCCCTTTTTTTTTTTAAAATTTTTCACTCCCGTTGTTATTTTGTTGAACCTTGTTGGGAAAAATTTCTGTATTTTTTTCATTGTTTTTTAATTTGTAAAACTACCCGTCTTTGTGATTACATGTTTTGTTTTCTTGTGGGGAGGTGCCCTTTCTGGGTAAAAATGCCCCCTAGGGTCAAATCACCCAAATCACATCAAGGCCCAAAAGGTATTCCCTTTTGAGTTCCCCAAAAAGAAGACCATAACAAATTTTTTTATTTTTTAAAACAGCCCATTGTTTCCCCAGGGCCCTGTCCCCCCTTTTCCCCACACTAACCCTAAAAGCGGTATTACAGGCAGTAATAGTTTTTTTTTATATATATTTTTTGTGTTTATGTTGTGGTTAAAACCCGTGTAACATTTCTGTGTTTGAAAATTGTTTTTGTTGTTTTCTGTTGGGGTCTACTGATGGGGTCTTTTGGGGGTTTATTTTTCCCCCAAATGTATTTTTTTATATGTGCCTTGATAACATGAAGATAATATAAAACCAGAAGAACAGAAACATTTAAGTACATTGGCATGAACTTCAAACAATATTAAAACACAGTAAAAACATAATAAGAAAAGACATCATCAAATAGCTTGTCCTGAGCAGAACTTTGCCACTCTAACAGTCCATCTGAATTTCTCTCTCTTGTAGGTCAAATATCACGTCTCTGCCGCATGTCAAACCATCAGTTATATCCTGACTACATCTTCTATAACACTATGGAGTTCCACCCAAAATTGCAAACCTAATAAAGGAAATGTATGAAGGAATGAAATGCAGAGTCTTACATGAGGGCCAATTGAGATGGAACCCTTTGAGATAAGAACGGGTGAGACAGATTCCTGTTATCACCATTCCTGTTCTTGCTGCATAGTTTGG
>JADZMA010001623.1:0-16580 GCA_020796225.1 Arion vulgaris
CAAACCTGGCTATCCCCATTGGTGTCCAAGTAAGGTTATAGCCTGTTCAGCAAGTCTGGTCAGGGAATAATACCAAATGTATGGAAAACACTACCATCATCCCATTACAAGCCTGATAAAAAGAAGGATGCCAACTCCTACAGGCCTATATCACTCACATCACCTGGGGAAATACACAAATAATTATCAACAAACGAATCACATTTCACATGAACAAACACAACCTGTACAGCCCATCACAAGCAGGCTTCAGAAGGAAAAAAGCCCCCTAGACCAGCTTATCAAACTTAACACGAGGTAAAAGCCGGGTTCGACAAGAAGGAAAAAACTCTTGCTTTTTTTTCCTGGATGTGGCCAGAGCATATGATGAATGCTGGAGAGAAGGTGCACTCTATAAAATCAGAAAAATTGGCATAACAGGAAGGGCACAGATCATACAAAACTTCATGCAGGACAGATACTTCACAGTCACAATAAATAACGAAACATCATCAACCACGAACAAAAATGGCACCCCCAGGGATCAAATATCACCCACAATTTTTGATAATGTGTGAAGACTTGGGATAAATTTACGAACATGAAAACAAGTCTTTCCCAGTTTGCAGATGATGCGCAATTAACAAACAGGCAGAACCAAATTACTTAATAAGGGGTTCAAGACAGTTAGATAAAGTAATTAAATGGATGGGGAAGTGGGGCTTTAAAATTAATACAACAAAAACAGTAGGGATAATCTTTAGAAAGGGCAATCGGGGAAAAAAGCGACATCAAAATCAATGGGAAAAATACAAATCAAAAAAGCACTAGGTTTCCCTGAGCTGATTTAATAAAGGGCCTTAAGTGGCATGAGCACATTGCCTCCCAAACCAATAGATGTCGGGGCATGCAACATGCTACGATATATCAAGAGGTAATGGATGGGAGCCTCACCAACACAATGATTCCTTCTACAAGGCGTTTATCAGGGAAAATTATCGCTAGTATTGTGTACGAGTCACGGGACCAACTAACCAAGCCAAGCTAGATGTATTCAAAGCAGAGCCTGGCTCTATAGCAGGGGCCATGAAGGGTCTCCCTCGAACCGTAAAATAGCCTTGGTGTTATCCCCTAGCCTAGAAAAAAGAACTCCCGGCTCAACTCTGGGCTAAGATGACGTGACACACAACACCCAGCACAGCAGCATCCACACAGAAGACAGTGCAGAAGAAAAGTCTCTATCACACAATACAGAACAGCGGGGTGGAAAACCCCAAATTGAGCTGGCGCAAGGTACCCTCCCCAAAACTAGTGAATAAAAAAAACTGCAAACAGGGGAAAACCCACCATGGGGGCTCATCCCCCACAAACAGACACTTTTAACATCCAAGGGGAAAAAAAGGGAAACACAGAACCATGGGAAAATAAAGTCCTGCCAACAATACATCAAACAACACCTGAAAACGTGTCCCGATCTTCACAGACGGATCCCGGGGACGGACGAACAACTGGGTAGGGGTTGTTTAACCCCAAAAGGGGAAAAAAACAATGCTATAACTGCCAAATCACATCAGTATTCCGGCAGAGCTAACAGCTATTCTGAAGCACTGAAATTGCTACAGAATACCCCAGAAGATCACGGTCCCCCGACTCATTATCCGCTGTGCAGACCATATTAAATCACCATGATGGCCAAAGACCGGACATCTAACAATACTACTACACACACAAGACTACACCATATGGGTTTTCACATTAACATCATGTGATTCCATCACATTTGCATAGTTGGAAATGAACAAGCAGACAAAGCAAATAAAGGTAGAACAGCTAAAAGAAAAATCAAGAGGGGTTTTTGGGACCAGGGGAGATCAAGAGCATAAAAACCCAAACCAAAACAATGAATGGGCAGGGCCTGGAACTCCAGCTCAAAGGTAGACCCCACATGCCTTACTGAAAACCCCAGCAGAAAAGGCCAAATCAGGATGAGCTAAAATCCTGTTCAGAAACTGCTACGTCTGAACTGGGCAAGGAATTTTAGCCTGGAACCTATATCGAGCACTGCGAGGAAAACACAGAACACTTCTTTTACACTGCCAGAAATATCAGCAACACAGAACACAACTAGACACACTTTAAAGACAGAAATATACAATGGCATATAGGACATATGCTGGGACATGACGCCCCCCGAAACACAACAGCTGGTCAAACAATACTAACAAGATCCCAAACATGAAATATAAAAAAATCACACAAGCCAGATCAACACAAATGCCCTTATCAGGCACAGAACAGACACAAAAATGCCATTTTCAGGGCCAGAACACAGACCAACATCCCTCAAAACCCCGAAGATGGTCTTAAAAGAAAAAAATTGGACAAACAACTAAAAGGGGGCCCCCCTTACCTTACGGGGGAAAAAACAACGGTGATCGGCCCTTATCAAAACCGGGGTTTCTGGCGCCAGATCATCCACAGGGGAAAAACTAGACAAAGCTGGGGAGGGTTGGGAAAAAATCTGGTTGGGGGGGCTCTTGGGGTTTGGAGGGGATGGGTGTGGTTGGGAGGAGGGGTATTGGGCGGGTTTAAAGGGCCGGGGGGGTTTTGGAATATAAATATTTTTCTAATATTTAAAAACCAAAATAGTTAAATAAAGCCTGGTCTTGTCTATTTAAAACCCCCTTCCCCAATTACTAGATCACATCTCATGAGACCGCCAGCCAGGATCCAAACTGAAAACGCCAGCTGACAAGATACACAGACCAAGCCCAAAATTCCAAGGACAAGCGACCAAGCCCAAATGTCTTTATTAGGACAAACAAAAAACCCAAAATTTCCCATTGGAAAAACGCCAAGACAAATTCTTATTGGACAAAACAAGCCAAAAATTCCCCTTTGGACAAACTGAAAAGCCCAAAATTTCCCCTTTGGACAAACAGAAAGACCAAATGTCCTTTTTAAGACAATCCGAAAAAAACACATCAAAAGGAAAAGCCCCCGGGCCCTGGCCCACCAAAAAAAGGGCCAATTCCCTGTAAAACCAAAAAAGACATTTTTGGGTTGAAAGGGCATTTTTCCCGCCAAGAAACAACCACCCAAACAAACAAACTTGCGAAAATATCGTTAAAGCATAAACATGTCTGGACGTGGTAAAGGGGTAAGGACTTGGAAGGGGGGGCAAAGCGTCATCGAAAATTTTTGGGTGATAACATCGGGTACCCCAAAACCCCGTATTCTTTGCCCAAAAATTTTGTCAAAGAATTCTGGCCCATCTCGAAACCGGGGTGTTCTAAAAGGTTTCCTAAAAACGTCATTCGTACAATTACCCCCCAAAAGACGCCAGGAAGCGGTCACACATGGATGTCGTGCGCCTCAGCGTCGGGGACTACCTCTACGGTTTCAGGTTAAAAAACAACCTTTGATTTAACACGGGCCCTTTGGGGACCCCAAATACCCCAAATTAGCATTCCAAACCCCCTTTGAGTTTGTGTTAATCACTTTTACAAACCAAATACCAAATAGATACCCCTGGCTGTCTTTTTAAAAGAATATTTTGTGATTTTTTGCCTGCAGTATGGTTTGTCTACTGAGTAAATAAACCCAACCTAAAATAGAATAGCCATATCAACTATATGTCCCTTTCGTAAACACTACTTTTCTCAAAAACCCGTTAATACCGGTTCTCGTCCGATCACCGAAGCCCAACAACTCGGGCGTGGTTAGTAGATGGGTGCCCCAGGAACACCCTGTTAAACTTTTTTTCCCCCCTTTTTTTTCAAATATTCCTTTCGTTTGCAAAAGCGGTTTCTTCTTTAGTATCGCAAACTGCTTTAGTTTTTTTTTGATATTTTTTATATCAAGGCCCTTCCTGGCGCTAATCTGATACTTTGGGGGGAAAGGAACAACAACATTTTTTGTTTTTTTAAAAAAAAAAAAATCAATAAGCCACTTTGAAGGCACCTACCTTTTTTTTTGACTTCTATAGGGTTTTTTTTTTGGGGGTGTGTGTGGAATTTTCCTTTTGGGCGTAACTCGTTTTTTATGTTTTTAACATCTAAATAACTTAAAGGGGCCTTTTCTTTTTACCCTCTTGCAAAACTAATTATTTTTAAAGGGAATATTGCGGGGCCCCTAAAAGGGGCCCGGAGGTTTTGTTGTTGTTAAAAGGGTTCACTTGCTGGTGGTATCCCGGTTGCTTTGGTCCTCCTGGCCCGTTTTTGGCAAACTCACCGGGAACCGGAAAAGGGGTCTGGATCTCCAAAAAGTATGGTACTAGTTTGTTGTATGGGCCAGGCAGCTAGTTTCGTTAAAATTCCTCGAAGATGTCTTTCCCAAAAACAGTTCAGTTTTGCCTTGGATGGATATATCGGGGGTAACCTGCTAACCTTTGTAAATGTAGATGCTGTTTTTTCCTTTCCCCTCCTTCTTCTTCTTGTCACCGTGGGAAACCCCCGCGGTTTTCCGCCTTTTTTGCCCCTTTTTTTCCATTCTTTTGGTTTTTTGGGCTTTTTGGATGTCGATTCTGTAAAAGGGGATTTTCACCTTCTGTTCTTGCCCTACCCAAGATGGGTGTTTCTTCATCTGTATCTTCTTTTCTGATGTGGTGACTGCTCTTTTAATTTTGGGGTTGTTTGTTCTTTGGTGGGTTGCTCTTTTTGATGGGTGTCTATTTTGTTTGCTGGTGTTCTGGGACCTAACTTTTATATTGACGGGTTAAACGGCGGGGACGAAAGTTCCGAATCGGCGGGCTCGCTGTTACTACCGTTTTGTCGCGTCTCGACCCGCAAAGTTGGGGAATATTTAAAATACTCTGCGTTTTTTCATATTCAACGTTTTGTGTCTGTTTGCTTTTATTTTGGAATCCCCTTTAAAAATATTAATCATGTCTGGACTGGCAAGGCAAAAAAATTTAAAAAGGAAAGGTCAAGTCTCGCTCATCGGGGCCGGACTCCATTTCCCCCTTGGTCATCCATCGTTTGCTGAAAGGGGAACTCGCTGAACGTGTTGGTGCGGGCCCCCCGTGTCCCTGCCGCGTTCTGAATATCTTGCAGTGGGGTGCTCTTTGGGCTGGCAACGAGAAAAAAAAGCCCAAATCATCCCTCATCTCATTTGGGATCCGCAATGACGAGGGTTGAACAAGCTTCTGTCGGTGTGACCATCGCTCAGGCGGTGTCCAACATCCAGGCCGTGCCTCCCCAAGAAATCTAAAAAGGCCCAAAAAACTAATTATAAAACCCCATCACCCTGCCCTTTTCAGGACCCTCATATTCCAATTAAAATTTCTTCTTTTCCCACAAAAGTTTCTTTTTTTACAAGTTACCGGGAGGAATGAAATTTTTTTCTTGATATTTCTCTTATTGTTTGTGATGAAAAAAAAGGGAACAATTTTTTTAAAGGGCAACACTTTCTTTTATATAAAATGATGTTCTATGGGGTTTGATTGTTCTTCTTTTCTTCTTGGTCACATCGGAATATATTTTTACAGGCATCAACAAAATATAAAAGACATCCCAGGAGGCTCAGATGACTCAAAGGGCAAATTAGTAATTGGAAGAACAAAATTCAAACATATCTCTTTTGAAATATAGGAAAAATTTTGCAAAATATTGGACGAAGGCAGGGAGATATTTAGACCCCCAGTTAAAATGGTTTTGGGTTTAGGAGGGTAAGAGCTGCACAGACAAATTTCCCTAAGACAGATCTCAAACAAACATGAATACAATCAAATAAACCTTTTATAGAAGAAAAGGCTTTTGATAAAAAACAGGTGAAAATTTGGAAGCCCTTGAAAAATATGGCTCAAAACCCAAGGTCCCATGCAAAAAAAGGTGAATGGTTCCCCCATTACATCGGTGTTAGAAAAGGTTGTGCCCTCTCACCTCTTTTTTACTCTTTTTGCATATAGGGATAAAAAAACCCGGGGTAAATTCGGATAAGATAAATAAAAAACCTTTTTTAATTTAATCTTACATCAGGTTCGGATCATAAAAATGACAAGATCTACAACATCATTTTGAACAAAATTGGGGAAAACATGACATGAAAATCAACAACACTAAAGAAAAAATAGATATGGGAAAAAAACCCCTAATAATCTAACATCCATGTAAATACTAAAAAAAACCCAAATGAAAATTAAATACTTGGGAAGCATATTACAGAGACTAGATAGGCAAAAGCAAATGCTGAAACCTACCATAGCCCCATTGAAAGGGAACCCCAAAAAATTTCACCACAAAGAAACATTTTTTTATACCTACTTTGTTTCCAAGAAAAGGACATTGAAAAGCGCAGTCAAAAAAAATCTTCCGAAATTTTTCCTGCAAAAGTTACCAAAAACAAAAGAAAGAAACATCAACATCAAAATTTTTTGAATCCCCAAAGAATCCCCATCGCATAAGAAAAAAGTTGGCACAAACCTTGGATTACATAGATAAAAAAAAGAAAAAGTGTCCAAACTCCACAGTATAAAGTTTCACCAGAACATCGGAAAGAAGGCAAGGGGAAGACCACAAAAAAGATGGTTGAAATATAAAAGTCCTGTAAAAGGGCAAAGATAACAATCCCAAACCCAAAAGAACGCGCAAAAAAAAACAGAAAACCACGACATGGGCGCGCCCCGGTAGCAGTGTGACGAAAAAGAAGAACCACGTAAATGAGTCGTTGATTTTCTGGACCATATCTCTTTCACGGTGAAAATTTGCTTAAACTTGAACCGTGTGGGTTTAAACCCAAAAGGTCGGGGTTTGTGCTGACCTCACAGAGCAAAAACAACATCAAAAAAAATAATAATAATGGTTTCCCTTCTTGTTAAAATCAGAACAAAAGTACATGATTTTCTTAATCTGCGTTTGGTGCCTCTATAAAAGTAGGACAAAAAAAAGCGGCACTAAAGTCCTTCTCGGGAAACCCATACATACATAACTACACAAAATCAACAGACGTTTTTGGACAGTCCGGCCACAAAATTATAAAAAATTTAGTTTTTTATAGATGATAGAATAGGATGGATAAGTTAGGATGATAGATCTGTGAATAAAACCGGCCCTTTTCTTTCTTGCTTTCTTCATTCTCTTTCCTTCTCTATTTCCCTGCAACATCATATATTAATATTACATAAATTCATTCTTTTTTTTTTTGTTATTCCATACTGCCAGCCCGCCAATAAAAGAATAAAGTTTTTCTTCAATCGGCGTGCGCCATCGTCTCTATTTATGCGCTTTTTTTCCATTTTTCCCCCAAAAAATAATTTCTCAAGAAAAAGTCCGTCTAAGCAGACGCTCCCCCTCTGGGGGAAAAACCCGCAAACGCTGGCTCCAAAGCCGCTAAAAATGGGCCCCAAAACCGGTGGTTCAAAGCCATCGTTAGGGGCCCGGCCTTCTCGGAACCCGTCGTTACCAGAAACCGGGGCTATCATCCCAAGCTGCCTTTCCCAGCGTTTGGTCGAAAATGGGCCAGACCAAACCGTTGCGTTTCCCAGAGTTCAGCTTTATCCCTGGGAAGGCTGGGGGGCCCTCGTTGGTCTGTTTGGGGACCCAACCTGGCCCACCCACGCCAAGCGTGTGACAATTATCCCAAAAGCACCCAGCTGGCCGACGTTCCGCGGGGGCCCCTCCCACTTTCAAAGATAAAAAGGTTTTTTTTGGGAAACCCCAGCTTTTTCTCAATTAACTCATGCGTCGTTCACAAGGTTCAATATACACACCCTCCTCTTAACAGCACCATACCACACCCCCCGATGTTTTATTTTTCTGGCCCAAGTCTTCATTTACTAAAATCTTTTTAATTTTATGTGCTCCCCCTTGAGTATTTTTAAATTAAAATTTCCCCCCCATCCTCCCCCTTACCTCTGTGGCTGTACATCGATTCTCCGCCCCTGTTTCCTTATCAGTGTTTTGAGATTTGGGACATGCACTAACAACAAAACTAACAAAGCATAATTCCTTCTTTTCCCCCCCCTGGTTAACAACAAAAAGTTATTTTTATGGTAAACATGGACAAAATTTAAAGTTTAATGGAGGGTTGAATTTTTAGACCCCGACCTTCGCCTATCTTATTTTAAGAAATTTTTTAAATTGTAAGGCCCCCCAAACCCACCCCCTTGTGTTGTCGTGTGGGTGGAGAGGGAAACGCGACCACGGGGTTGGCGTTTGGCCCAAAACTGGGTTTAAAACTTTTTATATCATATTTTTAGGAAGGGAACGTGGATTGACACCTTCTTTTACTGTTAAAACATTCTCCCCAACCAACAACAACAATAAAAGGGATGAATTAAAATTGGGGACTGTTAGTTCAAGTTAACCCCAGAAGTCTTTCTATTGAATAGAAAACCTTTTAAAATCGGATAAGGATTTTTTATCCCCATGTTGCTTACACCCGGTTTTCTCGATTTTTTTTATATAGGGTTTGAAAATACCCACCCTTTTTTCATTTTCTATTTTCTTTTTCCAAATTGACCTGCAGATCAACCGGACAGACATTTTGTTTCCCCTATCTTTGCATTCCATTATAAAACGTTGAGCGGTTTTTTCTCCCCCCAAGAAAAAATAAGCCCGTGTTAAGAATAATTTTAGATAGATAAATTTAAAATAGTATTAATTTCCCCCAAAAATGGACAGTAGTAAAAAAAAAGCTCCTCAATGTTGCCCAAACCCCATATTGCACCCCTGCCCTTAACAATGCCCACGGCTAAAATAAACGGCATTAGAAGGATACATGGCAAACCACCCCAAAAAAATTTGAGAAAAAAACATAGTCCACAAGGGGGGGAAGTTGGCATCACTCGCTCCCCATTTAAAGATAGAGTTTGCTGGGGTCTCTAAAAAACAACTTTCCCCCTTTAAAAAAACGCCGGTGTCATAAATAGGACACCATCAACCCGACAGTTTTTGAAAAAGTAAAAACAGCACATAAAAACCCTTTTGGACCCCAAAAATCGAAAAAAATATCCAAACAACATTTGTGGAAAAGGGGTACCAATATTAAGGACGAACACTTAAAAAAATATCAAATTAAAAACAAAAAAAAAAAATTCACCATAAAATTTATAAAAACAACAAAACAACAACGTATTGGCTGTCAGGGACGGAAAAAGCGCATCATAAACAAAACAAAAAGACGTCATCCTGGGCCACATCTCTCGTGCGAGTTTGGGCTAAAAAGGCATTGCAAAAACCCACACGGTGCAGGTCTGTGCGGGGGGCCACCAGATGAAAAACTGTACCTTGCCACAGGAAAACAACTCCAAACTCCAACAACAGAAAATGTCCCCAAAAGGACCGCATAGTGGGGTAGGCCCCGGGTCGGAAGACCAAAACAAAAAAACAATAATAAAAAAATTGCCCCCTAAAAAAGTATCAAAAATCACCACCAACTACAAGAAAAGAAAATGCATACTCACCACCCCCCCGAAAACAAAGAAATACACCCCACCAGCTCCTAAACAAGAAAAATACACGCCACCACCACGATCCCAACAAGATGAAAGCAGGCCCCCACAAAAAATGTCCGAAAAATACCAAGCAACAAAAAGGAAAACACCCTAAAGGCAAAAAACACCTAAAAAATTGGCAGACAATACAAAAAGAAATCAGAAGATTCGGCTAAAAAGGGAAAATAAGAAATCTGAAAGAATAAATGGAAGACAACCCCTCCGAAAAAAAAACACATAAAAAATTAATCCTAAATAACAAAAAAGAACAGAAGGGTAAAACCAAACCCCACATCAAGACTCAAACACAATCTCAACATTGCGGGCCCAACAGACAAAAAAACCTGAAATTTTGGCCCCACTAGGCCCCCAGTAAAGAAACCCCACATCTGACATAGTAAACACAAACACAAAAAAGAAAATATGAAACAAAATGAAAACAAAATATTAAATTAATCAATGGACTGCGGGGGCCAGAAACCCTTTTCCTAGAAAATACAAGCCCCAAACCATAATAATGATGTTTGGGAAACCTTTAAAAAAGCCCGGGGGGCAAGTATGCAGGATACAACTTTTAAAATGATGGCTCAGGGGGGGGGGGGTTCCATGTTAGAAAAGGGCATTTAAATTTGACTGGGAAATTTTAAACTCAGAAAACATGGTTGCATAAAATAGACGATAAAAAAGGGTTAAAAATAAACATTTATACAAAAATCAAATAAAACTTAAAACACACAGACAGAATAACAAACAGATCAAAAGGTGGAGATTTTTGCCACCACCAAGCGGGTGAAACAGTCATGGGGGAGAAAGGGTCAACCGAAGAAACAACCGGTCACCCTAAATGATGGGTCGTCAGAATCAACCCAATGGAAATGGAAAGTTGCCTCCCTCACTCTCATCCTCCTCCCAGCCAGTTGGGGATCAGAGTCTCCCCCCCTCAATCAAATAAACCTCGGGGCAACATTCCATTAAAAAAACCAAACATAAACCTCCACTCCAAAAAAAGCAAAGGGGGAAAAATTTCCCCGCCTAGAACTTGACATTGCATAAAAAATCAATAAAACAAATGTAGAACATTGAGCCTAAAAAATAAAAATAGCACCAAACACATCCAAAAAAAAACATGCCACTATACATAAAACATCGCAAAACCCCAGAAAAAAAAGATAAAAAAGTGCCTGGTGGACGGACAAATTCAAAAAAAAGTTAAAAAAAAAAACGGGCTCTGGACAGGCAAAAAAGAAAAAAACAGGGGAAACCTAACAAAATAAGACAACTTGAAATGATACAACAAAATTATTTAAAAGAAAAAAAGCCCCTGGAGAAGTTTCGGGAAAATGCAAACATCAGCAAAAACAGTCTGGAATAAGCTGAACTGCCTAAAAAGGTGAAACAGAAAAAAACCAAACATACCAACACTGGGGAAGTCCCGGAAACAAGGACAAAAAAAAACCCCATTTTTTTCCCCCTTTCCCCATATTAGCCCCAAAACCAACATGACCATAGGGGAAATTAACAGAGAAAACAAACACTGGGGGAACTAGAAATAACAAGTAAAGAGGGAAAAAAAAATACATCAACCAGACTCACAGCAAAAAATAAATAGACACTGGGGAAAATCCGCCCCGGTCCAGACATTCATTTCCCATCCTAAAAAGGTGCCTCCCAATGTGTAGGGATTATAGCCCTGTTAAACCAATCTGGTCAGGGGAAAAATCAAATGTATGGAAAACAGCTACCATCATCCCATTACTTAAGCCTGATAAAGACCGAAGGGTCCAACTCCCCAGGCTATATCACTCACATCACCTAGGAAAATACGAAACAATTTTTCCAAACAATACATTTCATGAAAAACAAACCTTTTTGTCACAAACAGGCTTCAGAAGGGAAAAAGCACCTAGCCAACTTTTCAACTTGAACACGAGGTAAAAAGGGGGTTTGCAAAAAGGGGAAAAAATCTTTTTTTTTCCCGGATGTGGGAGATATATGAATGCTGGAAGAAGGTGCACTCTATAAAAACAAAAATTTGGGAAAAAGGAAGGGCTTACAGATACATCAAAACTTCTACAGATATTCACGTCCTAAATAAGAAAAATCATCAAACACGAACAAAAAAAGGTCCCCCGGGATCTTTAAAATCCCCCCCCCAATTTTCATAATGGTAAATACGGGGGTGAATTTTGAAAATGCTCTTTCCCCTTTTCAGATGATGCCAATTAAACGGCAGAAAACAAAAATTCTTAATAAGGGGTTCGAACCCCGTTAGATAAAGTAATTAAATGGATGGGGAAATGGGCTTTAAAATTTTACCAAAAAGTAGGGGGTAATCTTTGGGAGGGGCAATCAGGGGAAAGCTACACCCAAAAATAATAAAAAAAAACAAAAAAGCCTGGTTTAACGTTTAATCAAGGCCTTGTGGCATGACTTCCTCCCAAACCCTAGATGTCGGGCATGTTAAAGGCCCACGATATTCAAGGAGTAATGGATGGGAGCCTCAAAACCCAAAAAATGATTACCTTCCAAGGGTTTTCAAGGGGAAAATTTACTCCTGTATTTGTACAGTCCCGCCCCAACTACCCAAAAAAAGCTAGATGGGATTAAAAAAGGCCGGGTCTTGGGAGGGCCCGAAGGATTTCCCCCTGAAGCCGTAAAATAGCCCTTGGGTGTTTCCCCTAGCCCGGGAAAAAAGAACCCACCAACTACTGGGCTAAGATGGGCAATGACACACAACACCCAGCACCCAACCCCCCAAAAGAAGCATGCAGAAGAAAAGTCTCTTCCCCAATAAAAACAGCGGGTGGCCAAATTGGCCGGAGGTACCCCCCCTCAAAACTGTGAAAAAAAAACTGCCCCAGAGAAAAACCCCCATGGGGCTCTCACCAAACAGACCTTTTAAATCCAAAGGGAAAAAAGGGGCCAGGGCCATGGGCTAAAAGTCCCGCCCCCCAAAAACATCAAACAACACGCTGAAAACGATGTCAATCTTTGGGCGGATCAGGGGGCGGACGAAAAACTGGGTATGGGGGTTTTATCCCAAATGGGGGAAAAAAACAATGCTATAGTGCCCAAATCCATCGGTTTTACGGGAGAGCCGGGTATTCTGGCCTTTTGCCAAATACCCCCCAAAAATCCGGTCTCACAGACTCTTTCCCTGTCAGACCTATTAAATCACCCTGATGGGCCCAAAAACCCGGGCATCTAAGCAATACCATACACAAGACACACCATAGGGTTTTTTAACATCTTGTGGATTCCATCCCTGTTTAAAAAGTTGAAATAACAACAGACAAAGAAGCAAATAAGGTAAAACACTCAAAAAAAATCAAGATGGGTTTTTGGGGCCCGGGAGATCAAGGCAAATAACCCCACAATAAACAATGAATGGGGGCCTGGGTCCAGCTCAAAAAGGGGGCTCCATCCTTACAAAACCCCGAAAAAAGGCCAAATCGGAATTAAAAACCTGTTGCTGCTACGTCTGGGAAAAAGGGCAAGGAAATTTTGCCTGCTGGAACCTATTGCGGCCCCGGGAGAAAACGTAGAACCTTCCTACACTGAGAAATATCACAAAACCAGAACCAAAATAAACAACACTTTAAAAAACAGAAATTCAATGGCCAAAAGGACTTTTGGGACATGACGCCCCTCGAGAAACACAACAGCTGGTCCACAATACCAAGTCCCCAAACATGAAATTAAAAAACACAAGCCAGATCAACACAAAAACCCTTTTCAGGGCGCCCCAACAACACAAAATGCCATTTTCGGGCCAGAAACAGACCACTCCTCGAAACCCCGAAGATGGTCATTAAAAAAAAGTTAGGACAAGACAACTCAGAGGGTCCCCTCTCCCCCTTTCAAGGGACAAACAACTGGTGTCGGTCCTTTAGCCCGGGTCTTCTCGCCCAATCATACCACACTGGGGCTAGACAAAGGGGGAAAAGGGAGGGTATGGGTCAAAAACTGGTTGGGGGGGGGCTCAGGGGTTTTTGGGGGGGATGGGTGTGGTTGGGAGGAGGTTATTTGGGCGGTTAAAGGCCCGGGAGGTTTTTGGAATATAAATAGTTTTCTAATATTAAAACCCAAAAAATTAGAATAAAGCATGGTCTTGTCTTTTAAAAACACTGCCACCCAAATTCTAGTCCTCTCTTTAGACCCCAAAGGGGTCCGACGCGCAGATAGACAAACACAGACCAAGACCAAATGTCCTTATTAGGACAAGCAGACCAAACCAAAATTCCTTTTTGGGAAAAAAAATCGACAAATGTCCTTTTGGGGCAAACTGCCAAAACCAAATGTCCTTATTAGGACAAACTAAAAACCCAAAAGTCTTAAGGAAAAATGACCAAGACAAATTTTATTAGGGCAAACAGACCAAGACAAATGTCCTTATTAAGACAATCACAGATAAAAACACAGTCCACCAGGAAGTCCCGGCCACTTTCCCCCCAGAAAAAAGGAATACTGATATAACCAAAAAAGACATATGCTTGGGTTGAAAGGGCGTGCCTCGGCCCCATGAACCACCGCAAACAAACAAACTTTCGAAAATATCGTTTAAGCATAAACATGTCTGGACGTGGGAAAAGGGGGTAAGGACTTGGAAAGGGGAGGGGTAGCGTCATCGCAAAATTTTGCGTATAACCAGGTATCCCAAACCCCCTATTCGTCGTCTTGCACGCGGGGGGTGTCAGAAATCTCTGGTCTATCTCGAAACGAGGTGTTCTCAAAGGTTTTCTAGAAAACGTCATTCGTACCGGTCACCTACACCGGCACGCCAGAGGAAGACGGTCCGCTATGGTGTCGTGGGCGCCCTCAAACGTCGGGGGCTCCTCTACGTTTTGGGGGTTCCCCCCCTTTGATTTATCCCAGGCCCTTTTCAGGGCCCCCCAAAAATCCCAATTGGGTTCCTAAACGGTTCACAATGAGTTTGTGTTAATGCACTGTGTTACAAACCAAATCCCAAAAAGATCCCCTTTGGGTGCTCTTGTTTTAAATGTTGTGTGTGATTGTATGCCTGCAGTATGGTTTTTTCTCGGTAAATGAAGCCCCTAACTAAAATAGAATATCATAAACTTAACTTTTGTATATACTAGAACACTACTTTGTCTGGCCATACCCCTTAAAAAAAAAGGGGTTTGTCGATCACAAAAATCAAGCAACGTCGGCGTGGTTAATTAGATGGGTGACCGCTTGGGGAAAACCACGTTTTAGACATTTTTTTCCCCCCTTTTTTTTCAAATATTCACTTTCGTTATGCAAAAGCGTTTCTTTTTAGTTCCCAAACTGCTTTAGTTTGTTTTTTAATATTTAGTGACTATCAAACCGCCCCTTATGGGGATTCTTGAACGTTTGGGTGGAAAGGAACAACAACTTATTTTTTATGTCTTTTTAAAAAAATAAATCAATAAACCCTTTGAAGGCCCTCCTTCCCCCTGTCTTTTTTACTTCTAGTGGGTTTTATTTTTGGGGGGTGTTGGAACTTTCCTTTATAGCTCTCGTCTTTTATGTTTTAACATCTAAATAACTTTAAATTTTTTTGTCTTTTATCAACTCTTGCCAAGACTTTTATTGTTAATGGGAATATTGCGAGGCCCCGAAAAGGGCCCGGGAGTGTGTTTTGTTTTGAAAATTTCTTTCTGGTGGGATCTTGGTTCCTGGTACCCTCGCTAACGGCGTGTTTGGCACTCACCGGGCAGCAGGCGAACAGCGGGCTGGATCTCCCCAAAGTAATTCACGTTTGTTTGTGGGCCCCGGCGCTGCTTTGTTTGGAAATTCCCCGAAGTCGTTCACAAATTCATTGGTGCCTTTGGGTGAGATACCAGTATCGGGGGGAACCTCTTCAACACTTTGAAATGTAATGCTGACTTTCCTTTCTCCTGCCCTTCTTCTTGTCACCAGTGCGTACAGCCCTTTGGGTGGCTTTCTTAACCTTTTTCTTTCATTCTATTTGTTCTTGGGCCTCTTGGATGTCTGATTCTGTGTAAAAATGTTTTTACCTTCTGTTCTTGTCCTATCCAAGATGGGTGTTTCTTCATCTGTATCTTCTTTTCTGATGTGGGGAGCTGCTCTTTTAATTTGGGGTTTTGGTTTCTTTGGTGGGGTTTCTCTTTTGGTGATGGGGGTCTATGTTGTTTGCGGTGTTCGGACCCCTCAACTGTTTAAAATGACACAGTGGTAAAAAAAGCGGGACAAAAAATTCTTTGGGGCTCGCTTTCTACCGTTTTGGAATCGCTCGCTTCCCCAAATTGGGGAATTTTAAAAATACTCTCTTGTTTTTTTATTTTAACGTTTTTAATCTGTTTGCGTTTTTTTGGAATACCCAGCCTTTTTAATCATGTCTGGACGTGGGAAAGGCGGAAAAGTTAAAGGCAAGTCCAAATCCCCCATCGGGGCCGGACTCCGTTCCCCCCTTGGTCTATCCATCGTTTGCTGGAAGGGGGCCCCGCTGAACGTGTTGGTGCCCTTTTACCTAGCCCAGTTCTAAATATCTTGCGCTGGGGGGCTCGGTTGGCTGGCAACCCGCAAAAAGGATAACAAGAAAAGAATCATCCCCGTCTCTCCCGTTGGCCACCCGACAGGGGTTGAACAAACTTCTGTCGGGGTGACCATCGCTCAAAGGGGGTGTCCCCCCCATCCAGGCCGTGCCCGCCCAGAAACTCAAAAAGGCCACCAAGCTAAATTACCAACCAAACCCATCATCCTTCCCTTTTCAGGAAAACCCCATATTCCCCCTTAACAATTCTTCATTTTTGCCAAAAAATTTTACTGTTTTTTAAAAGTTACCTGGATGAATGATAATTTTTTTTCTTTATGTTTCTCTTTTTGTTTGTGATGCAAAAAAAAAAACAATTTAAAAACAAACTTTTTGTTTTACTATAACTGTGGTTTTATATGGGGTTGCTGATTGTTCTTCTTTTTTTTTGGGCCCCTTTGGAATATATCTTTTACAGGCATCAAACACAGTTTCAAAGAAAATGCCGGGGGGCTCAGATGACGGGGAGGGTTTATAGTCCCAAAAGGGAAAAACAAAGAAGGGGCAAACATTTTTTTGGGAAAATAAAAATTTTGCAAAAATTGGGCGAAGCAGGGGGGAATTTTTAAAAGTTGCAATGCCAGTTTGGGTTTGGGGGGGTAAGCTGCACAGACAATATTCACTAAGACA
>JADZMA010001624.1:0-16579 GCA_020796225.1 Arion vulgaris
AGTTTCTTTTTAATCAGATAAGAAATTGCCTGGTTGATGAACATTCTGTGCCTGGGTCAGATGAACTTCTGTGCCTGGTTACCTTGAGTCATGTTTGCAAGATGCCAGATAACTTTTTTCCTGTCTATTTTGTATATCACATATCATTGTTTACTCATATTTTTGTTCAATAATATCTTTACTTACTATGGTTAGAAATTATATACCAATTTAATGTTTATGTATCATACTATAAGTGTTAGTTCTTTGGCGCTTACAGACCACTGGACTCATTTTCTTGTATGTCATATTTATTGACTTTTTTCTTTAAAATATGAAAATATGCATGTCTTATAAATATTATGATTACTGCCTTTCATATTGTCCAAACATGTTCAATTTCAGATATGTCCTGGATAAATGAATATTCTAAAAGACTGTAATAAAAGATTTCATTATATTTCTCATACTTTTTTTTTTCTTCTTTGTGATTGTAAAATTATTTGTCATTTGTAGAAAAATCTATTTTTAGACTTTCATAAGTAGGTCACGGATATCATAAATTACATCACACATATTTTAAAACCACATATCCAGATAGCCCATCCAATTAGCTTTCCAACCATATAACATGCCTATTTTCAATGCAAAGAATTTGTATGTTTGCTAAATATAGAGCAGGACATCAAAAATATCAAAAAAAACCTTAAAAACCTGCCAATGGTTAAGAGTTAAACTACTCTATGTGGTTGGTATGTGATCTGAGCCTAAGAACAATTTATGTTGTGCCAGTTATGCGCCTACAAGTAGGTCAACACATCCAATTTCTGTGATGCTTTTTATTTACTAGGTTAGCTTCCCTAGGTCCCTACCTTAGATGCCTTTATGACATGTCTTGTAGGCTGCACTGTTACTATTCATTGCTTCCCTTGCGAGCCCCAGCAACATACTAGCAGAGAAAAGTCTAATTGTGTATCAGTTTAGATCAGTGATTCCAAACTTTTTTTCAAATCATGACCCCCACTTTTATAATATCCAAGTAACTAGGAAATCCCACCCGAGTGGTTACCGGGGCAAATTTGGGGTGTAAAGAATAGAACCACTGTTACCTGCCATGCATGTCGAAGAGGCGGCTAAGGAGGTTTGGCTGAAATCTGATGCATGTGTCCTAAATGTGTAGTTATGCATTTAGGGTCCACTAAACCAATGTGCAACGTATACACGTTCTTTGGCAAAGATCAAACATATCACAAAGAGTGATTAAAATTAGTCATAAAGAACAAACACAAAGAAGAAGAAGACTAGGAAATCTGACCTGTGTATAAAGAAAACATTTTTAGTAGTGTAAATAAACATATTTTCAGAATATAATTCTAGCCTAATATTTAATGTGATTATTGTGTTTGCATCTGGAGTAGCCAGCTTGAAACTTTGCAGATGAACCCAGATCTCTCTGCCCTCAAGCATCTAATTTACTTGTTCAATTTGTATTTCCAAACTCCTTAAATCGCTGGATCTATTCAACATCAATTTGGTGTTCTCATTTAAAAGTAGGTCGTTAAAAGACCGAATAACATCCCCCTTACCCATCCTAAAATCCTCAACAATCAATGCAGACATGACCGCTCTCTCATTGCCATGAAGACGTGCATGTCCAGGACAGTAGATTCATGTTAGTCTCTGGAGGTTGGAAACATCTGTAGATGACATTCACTCATACCGCAACCTGCCATTCTGGATCTTCCAAATCATCGAGTCAGATAGAACAATGACACCAGTAAACGGAATCCCAGAGAGCCATTAGAGGGCAGCAGTAACTGCCTCATCCTCATACTGTATGCTACACTTTACTCTGCACTAACCTTACCATGCTCACAAGCCAGGAAACCCCAGCCTGACTTCTCACCACAATGCACAGATCCATCAGTATAAACAACATCATCATCACTTGCATTATCTGCTATCAGTTGTTTATATTTTACATATTGCTGACAATAACTATAGTCCATTCAACTTGTCATGCCCACAGAAAATGTTTTTTATCTTTGTAACCATTTGATGAAATAACTTGAAAACTTGCATGTGAACTACACATATTCCTGAGCTTACTAAAATATTTTTGCCATTCAAACAATCATACCATCTAGAAATTTCCTTCTTTGTGCTATATATTTAACGCATCCATTGGCATGGTTGGAGAAAACCAATGTTTACAGACATTTAATACATTGATGACAAAAATAGCAACATTCAGGACGAATTCCATGTTTTTTAAAACAATTCTTGCATTTTCCATGCACCAAATAGACTCAGGCTTGAACATAGTAAAGAATTTACGTTATTAGTGCGAGACGAACATTTAGTTAAAGGCGTATATCGAAATTAGTGTGATGCTATTGGATCATATTGTTGACTTCTCAAAACAGACATTAATATAACATTTCTAATGAGTTTGAAGTTACAATGCAAAAGTATCATTAATGCTATACACGCATTTCAAAGAGGCACATATGGGTCATTTGTACTACAGTATACAAGAACCAGAGAAAAGAGCTATTTTATTGTAGTGATTCCTCCATAAGTTAACACACGACACTGTAACGAAGAAGTAGTAATTTGAAAAGAATCTCTCCAGTAGCTCCGCCATAACAAGGTGCTATAGAAAAGTTCTTAGAACATCCTGGACAGAGAAAAGAAGAAACAAAGACATCCTTCAAGACCTGAATGTCAAGGAGCATTGGCTCATAAATAACATCATGTTCCGGAAGATTAAATATTTTGGCCACACTAAATGCCACAGTGGTCTGGAGAGAAAGGTAATGGAAGGCATGGTCCCTGGAAAACAAGTCAGGGGACGACCAAGACGAATATGGCAGCAGGACATCAAAGAAACCTTGAACATGACACTGGAAGAGACAGGAGAACTTGATATATAGTGCTTTTCAGGCGGGCTGTGATGAATGCGAGGTTCCGCAAGGGACATGCTACTACTTGAGCTCCGCCATTGCCAGTCCCAAGCCTGGACGTGAAAGGAGGGTGGCATTATGACATGACAGCTAACGTTAACTGTAATGTTAGTTAGTTAGTTTGTTCCTTTCGTACCAAAGGCGGCACATAGGGCAGAGGTTTTAGATCTCCATGTGATACGGTTCTTTGCTAGCAGTTGCAGATCTTGTATGGTTTTACATCCCAATAGTTTACTTTCTTGTTGGATGGTTCTTCGAAGAGTGGTCTTTGGTCTTCCACGTTTTCTTTTCCCAACTGGTGACCACATAAGGACTTGTCGATTTAGTCTCTTTTCGTCTGATCTAAGCACATGACCTAAATATTTCCACCGACGTTTCCTTATAATATTTGATATGGGTTGTTGGTGTGTTCTATCTCTCACTGTGTTGTTAGAAACGAAATCACTCCATTTGACTTTTAATAATTTTCGTAGACATTTATTCTCAAAGCTGTCCAGTTTCTTATCAATTTTCTTTGTTGATTTCAACTTTCACAACCGTAGGTCAGTACAGGAATCACATGACCTAAATAATTTAACTTTGTGCATATACTAAAGTCTTGAGATTGCCAGATATTCGTTAATTTAGTGAAGGCACTAGCTGCTATAGCAATACGAGTTTATTTCTTTCATCGTGTCTCCGTTGTTTGACACTTTACTACCCAAATATGTAAAATGTTCAACTTTCTCCAGTGTTTGGCCATTTATTACGATGTTGTCTGTCGAGTTTGTGAGGTCCATAATTTTGGTCTTGGCAGAATTGATCTGGAGACCAACCTGTTCTGCAAGTGTGCAAAGATTGCTCGTTAGTTTGTGGGTTGCTTTGTGGTTGAATTCAATATGGACACGTCATCGGCAAAGTCAAGATCAAATAGTCTGCTGTTATTAAGCCATTTGATGCCTAGTTGATCATCTTGGGTGCATTTGCGCATGATCCAGTCTATAGCTATCCCAAAAGCATAGGTGACATAACGCAGCCCTGCTTCACACCCGAATTGACTGTGAACCAGTCTGAGTTTCCTGCATCTGTTCTTACACAGCAGGATGCTTCAGAATAGAAGGCTTTTATAATATTGATGTACTTTTCCTGGAAGCCATAGGTCTTAAGAATCTCCCAGAGAGTAGAACGATGAAGACTATCAAACGCTTTCTGAAAGTCTATAAAATTTATCACTAGTGGTGACTGGAATTCAATTGATTCTTCTATAATGGATCTCAGCGTGAAGATATGATCGGTACAAGAACGATGTGGACGAAAGCCAGCTTGTTCTTCTCTTAGCCTTGCGCTCGACGGCTTTTTCAGCCTCTCCATCAAAATACTGCAGAATAGCTTGCCAGGTGTTGATAGCAGAGTTATTCAGCGCCAGTTGTTGCAATTTGACAAATCGCCTTTTTTGGGAGCTTGAATATCACTCCGTCTTTCCAATCTTTTGGAGGGTCTCATTCTGCCAAACATGTTCATTAACTCTTTCCACCTTTAAGCCGCACACTGCGCCATGACGGAAGTCTGTTGAACGCTTTAAGCCGCACACTGCGCCATAGAGTTACTCTATAAGAAGTATTTCTAGTTTTACTTCTTCTGTTTTACTTATACTACTTTTAACCTTGATTCTATTGGGTTGTCAGTTTTCCAATTTAGTATATAATAAGATATATATGTTTATTTATTGACAAGTAGTTGGGATCGAATTTTTGTAAAATTTTTTTACTTCCTTGAATTAACTGCTTAAAATTGAGAAATAAATCGGGAAAGAGTTAAGTACTGGAATCCCATGATTCCTCGTCAGTTGCTACATCTCTCCTGAAATATCAGCTACCGCTGGCTTTATTGTTTTTCAGTTTCCTGATGGCTTGTTTAATTTCTTCCATTGAGAAGTCGTCAATGGTTGCATTTAATGATGGCATTTGTATTTCTGTTTCAAAAACTGGTGTTATCACTGGATTGGGTCTATTTAATACCTCTTTAAAATGTTCAGCCCATCTTTCGATTTGCTTGTTGTGATGGTATGGATTCGTTGTTTTCCTTTCACTGTAATGTAAGTTATTTAAAAGCAATAATACAACTAAGTCTACATTTCTTGTTCATTTAATGACTGTATTGCAATTATCAACATTGGCCCCATGTATAAGCTGAGATGATACACCTTTGCATGAGACTTGTCATCAAATGTCATATGTGTGCGTTTACTGTAAAACTAAAATGCTGTATCAGACTAGCCAAATATGCCACCAACATCAAAGGAAACCGTTATATTACAAAATCCAGGTTTCCTATAGCAATTTCTTCCATCAAACATTTGCGTCGGTATAATTCTAAGATTGGGTGCAAAGTTTCGCTACAGTGGAACTGATGGTTTTGCTACAATTCGCATTGGACTGTGGACATGAGTTGTTGAACGGACTATAACTATTCTCAATAACACTTGGTTGGTTCCCATCTTTTATCAGGTAAAGGTGGTTGACTATTAGTGAACCAATTCATGCCAGTTTGCATTAGACAGGTAACTAATGATATTAATAAATGACATCATTGTCAACTTGTTCATATATCTCACATACTTTCAATCATTTACAATCAGTGTTAGAAATATTAGTAGAATATTGCAGCTTAGCCATATTGAAGAAAAGCAATGTTTCAACAATTGTGATACAAATTTTCTCTAAAAATAATTATCTATATCAGGGAATACTGCAGCAAAGCTACGTAGCAATGGCTCAAACTTGAACATTTCAAATTTTCAGGAAGTTCCAATTATATCAAAATAATTACAGCTAAAAATAATCTGCTGAATCTTCAGAAAAGACTTCAAGTTAACTTGATGGTGATAACCCACAGGTTAAGAACTACTGGCTTTGACTGGTGGTCAAAGAATAATTTTCTAATTTGTTCTCAATTTAATACAGTCTCCTTTGCATAAAGTTTTAAACAATCTGTTTTTTCTTCTTAAATTTGCAGGTTTGGATACTAAATGACGAAGGTGAGAAATTTTTAGGGTGTCAATTATATGCTTGGAAGCTCTAAGGAAATGCCATGGTCGAATGAAATACTTTGGAAACAAGATGTCACAGATGCATTCATTAAAGCTGGAAAGTCCCCTGACAAACCAGTCAAGGTAAACAATCTTATTGACATGTGTGGTCATCCATGAGCTAAAGAATATTTTATGTCTATATGTACTGTGGTCATCTTTGAGCTAAAGAATATTTTATGTCTTTATGTACTGTGGTCATCTTTGAGCTAAAGAATATTTGATGTCTATATTTGCTGTGGTCATCTTTGAGCTAAAGAATATCTTGTCTATATGTACTGTGGTCATTCATGAGCAATGTCTATATTTACTGTGGTCATCCATGAGCAATGTCTCTCTCGTGATCACCGCCCAGACTGATGTACATGATCTCCCATAAAATTCTATTCATGTGGAAATCTGATTCATGCAGCCTTAGCATTGGTGTGATTGTCCCCAATCCCTCTGTACCCTGTGACTCCAGCTTGAACAAACCACAGAACATGTCCTGCAAGACTGCCCCCTGTATGTCCTCCCAAGAAAGAAATGCTGGCCCTACAACAGAACACTACATTCAAAACTACATGGCACTAGAGATGAACTCCAGACAACAGTCGATTTCATCATTAGAACACGTCTAACGGTATAATCATCAAAAAAGCGATCGCAAAGAAGAAGAAGAAGCATTGGTGTGTTTTATGTCACATCTTCAGCACCATTTGGAGCTCTGGTGCTTATCCTTCGCGATGTGTCCGGTTTCAGCCAGCGTTACTCAGGTCGCTCTCCGTCTCTGTAGACATCTAGTGTTTATTTACGGTGTCGGGTAGCTAACCCCACGCCCAACCTCCTTAGTCGCCTCTTATGACATGTGCGTGGTAGGTAACGGTGGTTCTATTCTTTACACCCTAATTTGGGCCCCAGTAACTACTCGGGCGGAGCAATGTCTATATTTACTGTGGTCATCCATGAGCAATGTCTATATTTACTGTGGTCATCCATGAGCAATGTCTGTATTTACTGTGGTCATCCATGAGCAATGTCTATATTTACTGTGGTCATCCATGAGCAATGTCTATATTTACTGTGGTCATCCATGAGCAATGTCTGTATTTACTGTGGTCATCCATGAGCAATGTCTATATGTACTGTGGTCATCCATGAGCATTTTATGTTTATATTTACTGTGGTCATCCAATAACATCTTTTTAGCTGACTGTATACACTCAAGTCTTCTTCAAAGTTGTCACTGACAATGGTAAACTTGTATACTTTTAGTTCTTCAAAGTTGTCACTGACAATAGTAAACTTGTGTATACTTTTAGTTCTTCAAAGTTGTCACTGACAATAGTAAACTTGTGTCTACTTTTAGTTCTTCAAAGTTGTCACTGACAATAGTAAACTTGTGTATACTTCTAGTTGTTCAAAGCTGTCACTGACAATAGTAAACTTGTGATACTTCTAGTTGTTCAAAGCTGTCACTGACAATGGTAAACTTGTATAGTTTTAGTTCTTCAAAGTTGTCACTGACAATGTTAAACTTTTATACTTTTAGATCTTCTTGAAAGTTGTCACTGACAATGGTAGACTTGTGTATACTTTTAGTTCTTCAAAGTTGTCACTGACAATGGTAAACTTGTATACGATTAGTTCTTCAAAGTTGTCACTGACAATGGTAAACTTGTGTATACTTTTAGTTGTTTAAAGTTGTCACTGACAATGGTAAACTTGTATACTTTTAGTTCTTCAAAGTTGTCACTGACAATGGTAAACTTGTGTATACTTTTAGTTCTTCAAAGTTGTCACTGACAATGGTAAATTTGTGTATACTTTTAGTTCTTCAAAGTTGTCACTGACAATGGTAAACTTGTGTATACTTTTAGTTCTTTAAAGTTGTCACTGACAATAGTAAACTTGTGTATACTTTTAGTTCTGCAAAGTTCCACTGACAATGGTAAACTTGTGTATACTTTTAGTTCTTGTTTAAAGTTGTCACTGATAATGGTAAACTTGTGTATACTTTTAGTTCTTGTTCAAAGCTGTCGCTGATAATGGTAAACTTGTATAGTTTTAGTTCTTCAAAGTTGTCACTGACAATGGTAAACTTGTGTATACTTTTAGTTCTGCAAAGTTCCACTGACAATGGTAAACTTGTGTATACTTTTAGTTCTTCAAAGTTCCACTGACAATGGTAAACTTGTGTATACTTTTAGTTCTTCAAAATTGTCACTGACAATGGTAAACTTGTATGTACTTTCAGGTCTACTTCAGCTCTAGTCTGTACAATAATAAACTCTTTATTGATGCCTTAACGTTTCCAGTTATTGGTGTGAGAGAAGCAAATACTGATTACATAACTCTGAACATCCCCATTGGTGCCAAGACATATCCTCTACCACCAAAGGTAAGATAACCTTTGACAGATTCTCTGCAGACAGATTCTCACTTACTTCCACCTTGTTTTATCATATCTAAACGATTATTACACTGTCTGAGATCTATCCATAAATTTTTATTTTATTATTTCTACCAGGGTTGTGCAGTATATTTTCTCAGTATGATGCAAGTCTTGAAAGGCCGCCTTAAATTATTTTTCTTTAAAATAACCTTCAATTGTGTTAGTGATTTCATTGTTTATGCCGCCCCCCCTTTCAGTGCCACCTGATGCGGCCGCCTCTGTGCATCACGACACGGCCCTGCTTTCTACCATTAACCAAAGTATCATTCTGGCATATTCTATTTGTCTGTCTACTGAACTCTTTATATGTCCGTGTGTATATTGCATTATTTACTCATTGCAGATGTGGACAAAGGATTTAGGTTTTTGAACAGATGTGTGCTGCAATGTTGATTTATAGAACATACATAGAATAGATATGTAAGAGACAAAATAAATATGCTTGCAGGCAGACAGAGCCACTTTGGCATTGGTGAAATGAAGTAAGTTTGCCTGGGTCTGATATGTTATAAGGCAGAACTCTCTTCTTCTTTTTCTTCGAATGCTCAATGTTGACCACTTGTTAAACCACTTTTTGTGACTTGAGCTTGCAAAGAATGCCCCGACTCAAGCTGGCAGAAGTATGGACAGAGCCAATGTTATCAATGTGTACGCTTCATTTATATGATAGGGTGAGTCTCAGACACTTTGCAAGAATTAGAATTTACGTATGGACATGCTAGACAGTGTCGTCTTCATGGTAGAAAGAGAAAATATACTAATCAACTTCTCATAGGTACGGTGAGCAAGTGGACTTTGTATGACTGCTGCAGCGGAGGACAAAGCATGCATGGAATGACCAATGTGCCATGACGTCTATCGAATAACATAACTCACTTTTCCTCAACATCAGTTTAAAGTAGAACTCATGATCTTATATTACACCATCAACTTGTGTAATATGATGAATGTTTCAACAATTTCCATCCACAGCTTATCGTACCTAAGGGAACACACATCAGGTTCATCCCAGTCAGTGAAGAATACAACTTCCCAATAGAAAATCTGGTCAGTCTAACCAACATGAACAAGTGCACCATTCCTCCTTTCCCCTTCAATAGATATGCCCTGAATGAAATTTATGCCCTTGAACCAGGGCACTACTACTTTGCCTCCAGCAACAAGGAAATTTGTGAAGGTTTTGTGAGGATCTACTTGGTTGTTCAGGATCATTGAAGATGATGAAAGTTGCAAAGCAAATCTTTGACCTATTTAATACTGGCAGATAAATCAAATGAAACAATATGGTGACATGTAGATATAGCTAAGACAGACAAAGTGTAGACAGATAGATAGATTGTTAAATATGACAAGAGACAGCAGATAGGTACAATAGATGTTAGACAGAAATTAGTAATATGCAGACATTGAAACAAAGAGAGTTGTTGAGCAGACAAACATCAGATTGATGATACAGACAGGCATAGGATGTCCACTTTCTAAACATAAATCACTGGAAACCTTATAAAATATCTAATTTCACCACTTTCATCTGTAGTCATTCTGCATTGCTATACTATGTCTAAAGTGTATAGTGTTAGCAAGATCATTCTATTGTTACCAACAGTGATGTAAGGTGTTACTACCAACAGTAATGTAAAATGTAAGGTGTTACTACCAATAGTAATGTAAGATGTTACGACCAATAGTGATGTAAGGTGTTACTACCAATAGTAATGTAAGATGTTACTACCAACAGTAATGTAAAATGTAAGGTGTTACTACCAACAGTGATGTAAAATGTAAGGTGTTACTACCAATAGTAATGTAAGATGTTACCACCAATAGTGATGTAAGGTGTTACTACCAATAGTAATGTAAGATGTTACTACCAACAGTAATGTAAAATGTAAGGTGTTACTACCAACAGTGATGTAAGGTGTTACTACCAATAGTAATGTAAGTTGTTACTACCAACAGTAATGTAAATGTAGGTGTTACTACCAATAGTGATGTAATGTAAGGGTTACTACCAATAGTAATGTAAAATGTAAGGGTTACTACCAAAGTATGTAAAATGTAAGTTGTTACTACCAATAGTGATGTAAAATGTAGTTGTTACTACCAATAGTAATGTAAAATGTAAGTTGTTACTACCAATAGTGATATAAGGGATTACTACCAATAGTGATGTAAAATGTATGGTGTTACTACCAATAGTAATGTAAAATGTAAGGTGTTACTACCAACAGTGATGTAAGATGTTACTACCAACAGTGATGTAAGGTGTTACTACCAATAGTAATGTAAAATGTATAGTATTACTACCAGTTTATGAATTTTGGGGAGCATATAGAATGCGGGTTTGCCCAAACAGCTATCGATGACACACAGTGATGATGCGCGGTAAGAAGGTCTTTAGAAGCAATCAAGTTCTTAATTACTTTACGGACTTTACTATTGTTAGATAGTGTGACATCAGAAGAACTAGTTTTGTAAAACTGGGTGTCAAGTAGTTGGTTGTGGCCTTCCTGAAGGTATAAGTCTTTTCTCCATACAACTGTGGCACCACCTTTATCAGGGGGTTTGATGACAATGTCATCGCGTCGACGGAGGTATGATAGAGCACGAAACTTGGACGGAGACATGTTAAAACGCCTCAGGCGTTTAGGGGGAGCAGTCCAATATCATGTGAAGTATTCTTGATGTAGAGATCAAGAGCGTTAGAGGCACCAGGTTTGGGTGTCCAATCGTGTTTGCGAACGAAATACTTAGAGAACATACTGGTTGACATTCTATAGAGTCCTCCTGGTTCTGAAAATGGAATTTCATTCGCAAGGCACGGTGAAAACAGTTCACATCAAGAAGAGTAGAGTAGTGGTCAATAGTGGGTCTGAGAGGAACAAACTTGAGACCCTTACTTAAAACACATCTCTCGCTGTCGGATAAGGGAAGGTCTAGGGGGATGCAAACCACATGTGTGGGAGGAGAAGATAGTAGTAGACAATTGGAAGGAGTGGTAGAAGGCGAAGAAGGTCAAGTTTTTGTTGATGATGTGTGCACATAAATTCATGCAGTTGTCTGTTAAGAACATGGATACTGAGACGAATAAGGGAGTAAAGGAGCATGTTGTTAGAAGTGAGAGATTGTAGAAGTAGGGACTGGGAGGAGTCCAAGTCAGTGAGAAGATGTGAATGATTGGCAGCAATACAACAATTTTTTTGTATATTTGGTTTCTAACGTAACATACGCTGCTGCCTGGGTATAATAAGCCTGAGGGGGGTGAAAGTTTAAAAAAAGTTTGGGTCTTAACCCTTAAAAAAAATTTTAAAAAACAAAACAGTTTTTTTTAAAAACCCAAAGATGACTAATGGAGTCAGACGAAATCAGCCCGGGAGGCTGAAGGCAGTTTAAAAGATGGAAAAAAGTTAACGGGTGGGGGGGAAGAATGAAATCAAACCAAGCAGATTTATTTAAAAAAAAGGTAAAAAGGGGAAAGCACCTCAAACAAATATAACAAATAACAAAAATCTTACTTACCCACGCCCAAAAAGTTCAAATAGGGCAGTTTTCGAAAAGGGAAGACCCAAAATTTTTGGGAAATAGCAAAAAAAAAAGTACTATATTTTTAAAAAAAAGAAACAGTGACAATAAGAAACGTTTCACCCAAAGGGCCTTTATCAAGCAAACGCAACAAGAATGAGGATTTGGGGAACACTACAAAGGGAAATTTTTAATATGGAAACATTCAAACCTATCTAATAAAAAACCGGGGAATAAAACGAAATGAGAAAAAAAAAGAATGGAAAAGAAAAAAAAATTTAAAGGAATTTTTATTGTGATGTAAAAGAGTATTACTACCAGTGTGATTAAATTGTGTATCTACCAGTGTGATTAAAATGTGAGTATACACCAGTAGTGATGTAAAAATTTATTACTACCAGTAGTGATGAAAAATGTTAGATTAATCCCTAGTGATGAAAAAATTGAGTATTCAAGTAGTGATGCAAATGTGGTTTTAAATCCAAATAGTGATGAAAAATTTTAGTTTAATAAATGGTGTGAAAATTTTAGTTTTCTACCAATAGTGATGAAAAATGTGTGTATTTTGGTGATGAAAAAGTGTGATACTACCAAGTGTTTAAATTTTGGAAAATACCTGGATTAAAATGTGGTATTACTCCAATGGATGTAAAACATGATGTTACAGAATATTTTTACTACCAGTAGTGATGTAAAAATATGGTGTTGAATATTCTATTATGAATTAATGTAAACAAATTTTTCATTTAACAAAATCAATAAATGCATTTTAAAAACATTTTTATCTGTTATTTTGTTTTTAATAAATCAATTTTAAAATGGGGTAATATTAGAATATTACGGAAAAAATAAAAAAAGAATACAAACACACGAAAGGCAAAAAAAACGCCTAGGGAACTCTAAACGAAGGGGAGAGCAAAAATATTGTCTAAAATTCCATGGAAAAATTTGAGTTCCCCGGGGGTGGTATAGAGAAATTACTTGCAGGCCCTGTGTGAAATACGAGGAATTTATATAAAATATTGGTTTTTTCACATGATTTTTTCCCTTTAAAAATTACCATTTTGAGATCAAAGAAGAAAATGAAGGTCAAAAAGTGATTTTTAAAGAATTTGTTGGGCATTAAAAATCCGGGAAAAATTGGGTAAAAAAAAAACAAATGAAAATTTTTTAAATATTTAAAATTAAAATAAAAAAAAATAGCTGTTGGTTGTAATAATTCAATATAGATGGATATGCAGAAAAATTGAAATGGCAAACAGTTTCTTAAAAAAGACTTAGTTTCATAAAACAAACTTTTGGTTGCCAAAAAGGCTTTAAAACAAACAATATAATAAAAGTGAGAATATCACAGAAAATAAAAATTGACTTTGAAAAAGATTTAAAACCGGTTGAACATGAATGAAAAAATGACTAAAAACAAATAAAAATAAATACAAAAAAAACTAGAAGTGCAAAAAGAAGAGAAAAAAAACAAAATCAAGAAAATATATGACCTTTAAATAAAAAAATAAAACTAGAAATCTTAATAGAGATGTTGAAAAAAAGAGGATTAACTAATAAGAGAACAAAAAGAATTAGCCAAAAAATTATCGAAGGAGGATGACGACATTTGTCCTAGAAGGGTAAAAAGATAAAGTTGTTTTAAACAGTGTTTGGAGTGGTTGGGAAATTTGTGGAAAAAATGAACCATTTTCTGCCACGTTGGGGGCCCTTTAAGGGGGTAAAATGGATTTTTAAAAACGGTGAAGTTTTGGGTTGGGCCTCAAACCCAAGTAAGGGGGTTAAGGGAAAAGATAAAATATCAAAAAAGGGAAAAAAATTTAAAAATTTAAAAAAAAAAAAAAGGGGCCCCAAGTTTTTTAATGACTTGGTTTCATGTCGAAAAACACCACCTGTTCTTCATAACAATTTCCCCATAACTTGGCTTGTGAGAAAAAAAAAACCCCACCTGTTGTTGATTTCATAACCGGGGTTTTCATATGACTTGGTTTCTTGTCAAAAATCCCCCCAAAGATAAAGCTTTTAAATGCACCATAAAAAAAAGTTTGTGGCCCAAAATTAAACCCTCATCCCCCCACCGCATTTTCCGTGCAACCCGAAACCTTCCCCAATGGTTATGGCCCTGCAAAAAAGGATGATGTTTTGGAAAATCAAGAAAAAAATCCTCACAATCTCCCTTTTAAATAAATTTCCCAATTCATCTTTCATTTCCCACCTCCTTAAAAAAATCCCACTTATCTTCATTCAATCTTTCAAAAAAATTTCTTTCTCTTTCAAAATTATACCAGTTACAAGTTAAATCTGGGGCAAAAAAACTGTTTAAAAATTTTTAAAAAAAATGAAAAAAAAAATTCTACAAATTTCACGCCTTCAAACTCTTAATCCTTGCGGAGTTTGTGAAATCTTAAAAATTTCTTTTAAAAAAGCATACCCCACATGGTTATTCATAAAGTAAATTAGATATTTTATAAAGGGTTTTTGCTAAATTGATTTCC
This sequence comes from Arion vulgaris, assembly GCA_020796225.1. Classification (NCBI taxonomy): domain Eukaryota; kingdom Metazoa; phylum Mollusca; class Gastropoda; order Stylommatophora; family Arionidae; genus Arion; species Arion vulgaris. Next base: position 14,467 of record JADZMA010001624.1, read on the forward strand.
ATTGCCCCAAATTTGATCCATATGCCCGGGTCCTTTTCCCGTGAAATCCCCCCTCCTTTCTATAAAAGCCCATGCTCCTGTCCAATTTGTCTTTGAAAAATGCAAATGAAAAAAATTCGGGCCCGGATTGCACATACTTTGAACAAAAGGTAAAGGCTTAACCTAAAATCAAAAAAAACAACCCACAAAAATATTGAATTATTAAAATTCAATTTAAACAGAATATTGTTACTTCAAGTTTTCAACAATTCACAAGATGATGAAAAAAAAAAGGAGCAGTATCGTATTTAATCAACGAATTTTTATAGCGAATTTAAATTATCACCAATAAATTGCATTAAAATATGTAAATTATTTAAAATTATAAAATATTTCATACATAAATTAGAAGTAAACAAATTATTGTATAACAAGATAGTCTTAATTTAGTACTTTTAAATTAATTATGAAACTCATCATATCAGGTGCCATGATACTTCTGAAACTCGGGACTTCCCATAGGACCCTTGATCTCCTCCAAATCCAGAGAAACATGCCATTCGATGTTGAGTAATTAATCTTATGATTAATAAACATTTTTGGTATGTTGTTCTTTTAGGCTGTACAGGAGCAAAATAAAACTAGTTAAATCACTGACAACCTGTTGGGGAAAATGAGATTTTTTAGATATGTGTGTGTAGAATGCTCCACTTTAACAAATGAAGTTCTCTGGGGAAACCCCCCGGGAATGTAAATGGGAAACCTGATGCATCTGGAAACCATACAATGAAAAAATTTTTTAAATAGTTTACAAAAACTAAAACTCTTAGAGAAGGAATATTAACTTTTAAAATTTTTTTCCTCTTTTTTAAGCATTTAAATTTCAGAAGTAAAAAAAAATTTTAAATAAACCCCCCAACTTTTTAAAATAAAAAAACATATATATATTATTATATATAAAATTGAAGAAAACGGGAAAACTCAATGAATAACAAGGTTAAAAATAATAAGAAAATAGTAGAAGAAAAACAGAAAGATTTTTAAAAGGAAGCCCTATGACAGTTGGGTTAAAATGTAACGGATTCTTGGGCATTTTGGGGTTAAAGCGGGAAAAGTTAAAAATTAATAAATTTACAAAAATTAATTTTAAACGAAACTTTTTTAAAAAATAGTTCAAAAAGAATGAAAACCCTAAATTTCACATAAAGACCATCTGAAACTTTAAACCATTGTTTCAATTTAAATTTTTTTTGTATATAATTTTCAGTTTGAAAAGAATATTAAAAATTCTTTAAAAAAAATATTATCCCAGTATATTTCTTTTTGCTCCTTCATAAACCTTTTCTTAAACCCCCTTTTGTAGTCTTGTTTTTTTGGGCATTGGCTCTTAGTGCCTAAAAACCCCATGGAACTTTTGGGTTTCTTTTTTTTATTTGGGTTCTTCCCCAAAACTGTAAAACCCTTAATTTTTAAAAAACTGGTTGTTAAAACGGTGATTAATTATATAAAATGTCAGTTTGAATATTTACTTTTTTTTTCATTTCAGGTTAATATTTCTTACCATTCAGATATGATACCATGTTGTACTTGATGTGGTCCCTAAAAGGGATTTTTCTTTTTCAAAATCATTCCTCCATACAAAGGTCCTGTTGGAAAAGCCATTTTTAAAAAATTCATAATCCCTTTAGAAGTCTGCCAAGGGGTGAATGTGCTCCGTTCTAAAAGAAAAGTCCAGATCACAAAATAATTTGGTGATAAAACAAACCAAAAAAAAAAAACAATAATCTTAAGTTTCACATTATTATATTTCTTTATTTTATCTAAGCTACTACTGCAGGTCTCTGCGGGGGTTTGGGTTTTTTATCAAATTAATCACTGGGGTGTTTGGGAACCCCAGGGAAAGAGGAGTAGGGGAAGACCAGAAAACCCAGAAGAGTTGAGACAATTAAAAGGATAGGAAAAACGGAAAAAAATTAAAAGGGAAAAGAAGGAAGAGTTGAAAGAGGTTTATTAAAGCGTTATTTGGGAGTTGAAAAGGTGAATTAACTCATTCAATGAAGGGGACTGCATCCAAGTATTCATTGGGGGGTTTTTTAACAATTGGGCATGAAAGTTTTAAAATGTACAAGTCGGC